>JACXGJ010008489.1:0-27009 GCA_016801105.1 Esox niger | reverse complement strand
AGACGATGACAAAGACACATCTCAGTCAGAGGGTTCAGGGGAGGAGGCACAAATAGAGACCACCACTAAACCACTGGACCAGTTCACAGTAGTCACAGATGAGACAGAAATCAAAGAGACCAAGAGTTCATCTGAGGCTCCAAGTGTTGCATCCTCACAGTCTATACAGCTTAGTCAATCTACATCAACACAATCTCCTCTCTCAAGTAGCACAGTTGAGACAAGACATTCAGCCGCAGCTTCTTTAACCGAACATGAAGGTGTCAACATCACAGTGCCCTTTACTTCACAAGGTGAGGACCCAGAAGATGAGAGTTCAGGTGATGACACTGTAACAGCCCCAGTGCATATATCGTCATCTTCAAAATACTTCATGGTTTCCACTTCTGTAAGCACCGAGATACCTGATGAAACCAAGACGTTTCAACAAACCGATGAACCAAAAGACATTGCAGCAACCTCTGCCGGCCCTCTCTCAAATGATACTGTCTCAGTGGTACCAATCACAGAGGAAGTGTCTTCTTTTGACTTTACATCCGAAAGGCTTTCGTCTAAAAGCACAACTGTAGGAGCAAGCATTACACCCAAAAATGAAGTACATGAAACACCTTTAGACTTTACAATTGCAACAGTTAATTCTGTGCAACCAACAGCTAAATTGCCAAGCACATCAAAACCATTTGTCCCGTTAGTCACAGAAATCGGCGGTTCTGTAATCTCACCAACTGATGATGACCAGGAGACTACTCAACCTGAAGGGTCTGGTGTAGAGGCCACTGGACCGACCACAACTAAACAACAGGACCAGTTCACTGTTGCAACTGATGACAGTGGAATGAGAGCGATTGAGAGCACATCTATCCATCCTAGTGTTGATTCTTTAACAGAGTTTACACAATCCCAGGAAACAATATCAACTCAATCCAAGGCTTCAACTTCTTCTATGTTCAGCACTGAAGAAACTGGAAAAGTAATAACAACAATGTCACATCATGAAATAGAAAATATTTCATGGACTACGACAGCTTCCTCTCTACATAGCACAGATGCCATGATGACCAAGACACCAGCCTCAGTAATTGAGTTGGTCAGTACTTCAACCACTGGTCGTCCTTTAATTGAACAGGTATCAGATCAAACAGGAGCATCAAGACAGGTTACTTACATCACCTCTACAACCACAGACATGGAGGGATCTGGAATCTACATTACAGACGATGACAAAGACACATCTCAGTCAGAGGGTTCAGGGGAGGAGGCACAAATAGAGACCACCACTAAACCACTGGACCAGTTCACAGTAGTCACAGATGAGACAGAAATCAAAGAGACAAAGAGTTCATCTGAGGCTCCAAATGTTGCATCCTCACAGTCTATACAGCTTAGTCAATCTACATCAACACAATCTCCTTTCTCAAGTAGCACAGTTGAGACAAGACATTCAGCCGCAGCTTCTTTAACCGAACATGAAGGTGTCAACATCACAGTGCCCTTTACTTCACAAGGTGAGGACCCAGAAGATGAGAGTTCAGGTGATGACACTGTAACAGCCCCAGTGCATATCTTATCATCTTCAACATCGTTATTTACCACCTCATTCACAGAACAGGACAGTGGTGTCTTGTTAATCGACTCTACTTCCAAGAATGAAGACACAGCGGACAAGAGCCTAGGTGAATATATTCCTTACAAACCAGCACAAGTATTGACTACAGCATTTCACCAAACTTTGAATGTTGATACCTCAACGATTGCTGTGACTATGTCGTCCCTGTTCAACACTGGGACAGCTTCAGTGATGTCCCAAGATACTGCAACAGCAGAGACCAGAAAGTCTACTCCATTTAAAGTCACTTCTCTCTTTAGCACTGAGGAGACAGAACATGTGACAGCCACGGCGGTACCACGTGTAATGACTACACCACAAGGGAGCCGAGATGCAGTGCATACTGAGGAAACATCAGGCTCAGGACAAGTTTCTGCTACTCTTACTGTTACACCATTCACTGTGACAAAAATTGAGGAAGAGGTGACCTCTGACAGAAGCGAAGATCCTTCACGGGTTCAATCTATACCTTTATTTAGACAAGGTACTGTAACACCCGAGGGAGTGGTAATAATCTCAAGTGTGGACCCTGGCACAGAAACAAGCTCAGTCCCCTTTACAGGTGAAGGGAGCTCAGGTGATCAGACCCCTGAAATGTTCACCATAGCGTCTGTCAGTGTAAAACAGCCCTCTCCTTTCATTCCTGTTATAACACAAGTGTATACCACATCAATTTCAGGAACAGTGCAAGCGTCTCCCATATCATCTCACTTTGATTATGTCACTCCCAAGACAACTGATGTTGATAAAGTAAAAAAACAAATGACATTCACATCTACTCAAGAAACATTCACTGAGAGTGACACATTTAGCGAGGCAACAGACCAAACAGAATTCTTTATGTCAAGCACACCAGGCCTAGATGTCTTTGGTCAAGTAAGCCCAGAGTCTGAAGCTACCATCAGTCTTGAGGCTACACAGAGCAATATCACTGTTACTGTAAAAGATCATACAAATATAAATGACCATTCAACAACCCAACCTCATTCAATCAAAATAGACCAGACTACAATACGACCCAATACAACAGAGAGTGTTCATTCATCCATTGGAGATCACACAGTAGCAAGAGAACACATGACAGGCAGAGAAAATACAGCATTGCCCCTTGGATCACAGCTACCAACATCAACTGCTATCCCCTCTATCATCTACCAGGGTGTTACTGACCAACAGGTTGGGATAATTACCTCAACAAGTAGTCAAACGAGGACTGACGAATCCACCACCTTGGTGCTGCATGGTACGAAACCATCAAAAAGCACAGTTATCATATTTACAGAGGCAGGAGATGAGGATGCTCTGTTCTCTACTGTTACAGACAGCATGACCACAACGCCTGAGATTATAACAAAAGATGACACAATCATTGATGCTGATACTGTGACAATGGTAGACCTCTCCAAACCATTCAACCCCACCATCTTCACAGAGGAAGCGAGTGGAGTCACAGCTATCACCATGACACCATATTCCTCAGTTAATATTATAGAACAGTCTGAGGGGTCTGGGGTAGAGTACTATTTTCCTTCCAAAAATGACTCTCTGAATCTTTCTACAACCCTAATACCAACCCTCTTATCCACCAACCCTTCTTCTTCTACTAGAGAAATGAATACGGTAGAAATTACAACTCCAGAACCTTCATCCTCAGAGCAAAACATTGTGATTTCGACTCCAATAACCTCAGAAGTAACATTCTCATTTTATAGCACAGAGAAACCATCACGTCCTTTTAGTTCAGATTCAACCTCAACAGATGAAGAGGAATCAAGTGGCCACACCCCTGATATGTCTACCAAAGACCGTATAAGTTCAACAGTTTCTTCTTTGTTCAGCACTGAGAATCCCAGCACAGTATCACAAGAAACAGTAACAGCAGAGACTAAAATGACTGCATCAATTACAAATACTTCTCTATTCAGCACTGACAGGCCAAGACAAATAGTGTCCACAGTGTCACATGAAACTGCGACTGATGAGACTGCAAGGAATTTCACAATGATTTTACAAGAATTTGTAACAACTGAGGTCACAGGCCTAACCAAAGGACTAGCAGTCACTCCTATCATTAATGAAGCAGAGACAAGATTTGCCTCACATGTAGTGTCATCAACATCACCAGAGGAGACTGCATCTAAGACAGATACTCCATCTGTTGCTGAGGGGTCCATATCTGTTAGTGTTGATAACAAAGAAACTGGTTCTACAGATGGAGAGAGTGATGAGAATTCTGGAGATGGCACACCTTCCATGACCACCCAGGAGTCTCCTGTAACAGATGAAACAGAACAGTCAGAATCAACAAGCACCAGACCCCTTTCGACTTCTGTGAAAAGCCCAGTGAGCTCAGTCATACCTGATAAAGATAGAGAGGGCTCTGGTGATCAGACATCTATCATGTTTAATAAAGAGTATGTGACTACTACAGTTTCATCTCCGATCAGCACAGAGAAATCCACCACAATATTACAAGAATTTAATATCACAGAACGAGCCATGGGACTAGTAGTTACTCCTGTTACTGAAGAAGCAGATATAAGACTAGTCCCAGATGTAATGTCATCAACATCACCCGAGGAGACTGCATCTATTAATCAGACAGATACACTGTCCCTCGCTGAGGGGTCTGTATCTGCTAGTATTGGTGACATAATAACGACATTTACTCCTGTTACAGAAGAAGCAGAGAAGCCATCAGGCTCTAGAAAACCATCTGTTACTGATTATGCAGAACCCAGCTCCATCTTACCTTCCACAGATGAGAAAAACTCTGGTGACCTGACAAGTTCGGTTTTGTACTTAGACACCTTTACATCAAACGCTCCACTCTTGACTAACACAACAGAGCCAGTTGGCTCCGTCTATTCCACTGAGGGGACATCAGATGCCAGAGTGATAATCCAGTTTATCACAACATTTCCCACTAAACCAGACATGACAACACATGAGGAGTCGATACAAGAGGCCATGTCTAACATCGCATTTACTGATCGTCCCCCTACTGACCTCTCTTTTAAAGAAACAGTAATGCCCCCAACCAGTCCTACACTGTTTGAGGAAGAGTTAAAACCACTTGGTGATGCTATAACTACACCTGCAGATAGCTCAGAAAACGTTGTATCCTCTGCTTCTCCAGTGAAGAGCAATGTCGTGTTATCCACTTCAGAGGAAGAGGTACGAATGGAAGCTTCAAGCCAGGTGCTTCCAACTTCTTCCAACTATGAAAGCCCCTCAGAGCCTGTACAGGTTGAATCTATACCTTCCCAAGTTGAAACCACCTCAAACTCGGATGCTGAAGCAACCACACTCAGCCTTGTCACAACACCGAACATTAAGAGGGTGTCATCAAGTTCAGAGAGCATTTCATCAAAGACCTCAGAGGAAAATACAAGTCCATCTTTGACTCAGACAGAATTTGCCTCCACAAGCACAGAAAGGCCCTCCGAGCAAAAGGTATTCATATCTTCCAATGTGAAGGCAGAGAGAGACTCAGCAGCAGAGGCCACAACATCCCGCTCTGCGACTCAAACAGAACTTTCAACCAATACTGGATCGCCCTCTCTCACGACTTCCAGGGAAGCTGTCGAGTCATCTAGTTCTCACAGCAGATCAGAAGAAAAGATGTCTACTGAGAAGCTATTGACTAAAACAATGGAGGACTCCAGCTCGACAACGGCTGTGATTCAGACTGTCTTTTTGTCAGGTGATTCCAGTCCACCATCTCCACAGTCCGTAGATGCTGGGGCAGAGATTACTCATGTCGATAGCTCCTCCGGGAAACAGGAAGCAGTGGGTGAAATTCTGGTGATTGTTACTCCTGCCACCGAGACACCAACTGCATTGGCAGGTGAAACACAGAGCCAGACAGACTCATTGGTTAACATCCATACAACCTTCTCGCCTGTCTCTGATGAGAAAGCCTTGGTCTATAATAGTGTTTCAATGCCTACATCAGTTGAGATTGAACCCCCCATCAAGGAGGTGGACACAACCTCTTCAGCTGAGGCTGGACTTGATTTGGGACACACGATTGTTGGAGAGACAGTTGAAATAGCAGGTATGATATTTTCCTAATGGAGGTCAATGACACAATGTTATTGTGCAGAATGGAAATGCTTTGCCATTGACCAGCCTAAAATGTAAAATCAGCAAACTGTTTACCTTTTTCTAATTTGAATCAAAAACAGGCATCCACTCCTGCACTGAGAACGTTTGTCTGAATGGGGGCTCTTGCTACAAAGCTGGAGCTCTCCACACGTGCAGCTGTGCACCTGGTTACAGTGGAGATCGCTGTGAAACAGGTATGCCAAGAGTGGATTTCGGTCCATGGAAGACATAGAATTTTGGAAGTGTGATTAGTTGCTAGGTTAATGAAAATCATCGGAAAGAAGGCCTTTTAGGTTTGCTCATACTGTAGGTTTAGCATGCGGTGCAGTTACTGTGAGACTAAATTAACATTATGTGAATTTTATTTGAAGTTGACAAAGTTTACCAGGCATTTTTGTTTTGTTATGCAATGCATTTTACCAGCATTCTGTTTCACATTTATTTTCAGACATTGATGAATGTCAATCAAACCCATGTCACAATGGAGGCACCTGTGTCGACAGTCTAAATTCCTTCACCTGTATTTGCCTCCCAAGTTACTCAGGATTGCATTGTGAAGAAGGTATGTTTTTTTTGTCTGGTTAACTCCATATCCTAATCCTAAATGCAACACTGTAGTATTTTAGATGCTTGCCAGAGAGATGATGAAATTAAATAAACATCATCTCTGGTTACTATTTACCATTTCTGGGGGAGAGCTGTTAATGGCCAGATGGTTGTGTAGTCTATGTATGATCAGTTAACTTTTAGAGAGATTTAAAATGTAATAAAAAGCGACTGCCCCCCTACAGCACAGCCTAGTGTCATCTCCGTAACCCCTGCTGCTTCCTCTCACAGGCAGTCACTGAGTCAGGAGTCTTTGTTTATGTCTTCATCCAGAAGATGGATCCAAATTAAGACCCTAGCCGACCACAGTCGCAAGACGCATTGAATCATTTCTCTTGTGCAGTTGAACGTAGTGTGCTCACATTCTTCTAATCCTTTGCTTAGAAAAAAAATGATAAAGGGCGGAAATATAGCCCTGGGACTATGGGAGGCCCGCAAACCTCTGACCACTTGCGATATGTGAACTTACGTGATACGAAAGACAGCTAGGGAATAAATGATATGCGCAAACCCCCGACATCCCCCTTGTTGTAGCTCGAACACCACAAACGGAACCTAATGTACACGATCAATGTACCAATGTTGACCTTGGAAACCCTTTCAAGTGGAAGTATAACCCATGAGAATCAACACTGATGTAACACCCACAACACTTTCTACCTCAACAATAACATTTTAAAACATACTGTATAATTTTTCTCTATGTATCATCTACTGTATGTTGGTTTATCCCGACCACAATCCAAATATTGCGGCTATCACTCATCAGTGAGTAAGGGCCAAATCCTTCATACTAAGATCCAGCTGTTTTCTCAGGGTTTCTTGCCAAAAAAAAAAAACATTAAGGAAGGCCCTCTCTGTTAAGCCAATAGCAGCTGTATTTTAGGATTAACTCCTATAAGAGACAAAGTGTAAATTGATCTTTTACGTTAGTGTACATAAACCCACTGGCACACATTTACTTAAAAAGTTGAGGTTTTACTGTCATTCTGGGGTCCCCACGGCAAAAGATATTCCCGCTAAATGTTTTTCTTAAACCCCTATAACAATACTAATATACACCATATCCTAACATGGGGAGACTGGGGAAAAGAGGAGAGGGGAGGCAGTGGCCCGAGCGGGGGAAGGAGAGGGAGCTAGAGGATGGTATTGGGGTGAGATCACAAAGCAGGGTCAGGTGGATGAGAATGACCTGTCGAAGACGTACAGCGCCCTGCTCACCCCACGCCCTGTCCTCACTTTATTTGGATGTATGGAAGATAAGGGTGACACCAATACACATACATAATAGGAGCCGATTCCTGCAGCTGGGGGATGGATGAGAAATTCTTAACCGTTTAGTTTTCAGTGAAAATATTGTAAAACGGTTTTGAAGTACGTAAATTCCAACCCTTTTATCACATTGCCTTTTTCTCAATCGTTCAAAGGCCTTTGAAAATGCGGTGAGCTATTGTAGGCATACCGTCCCATGGTGTAAGTCTGTTGGTCTCTGATGACTCTTCTGTAGTGTATCTCTGAAGCACAGGGGACTCTGATAATCATCCAGCCCTGTGTTCCTTAGACACCGAGACCTGTGAGTACGGCTGGCACAAGTTCCAGGGCCACTGCTACAAGTACATCCCCCAGAGGAGGAACTGGGACACGGCAGAGAGGGAGTGCAGGTTGCAAGGGGCACACCTTGCAAGCATCCTCTCCCATGATGAACAGCAGTTTGTTAACCGTAAGTCTTATTTCCTTGAATGAAACACATTCATCCTCTATTTAACCAGGTAAATCACACAGACATCTCTTTACATAAAGCCTTGGGTGAGAAGGCAGGATATGTACATTACATAATACATAAGAATGTATGTTAGAATGTTGCATAGTCCATAAAAGGCCCTAATCTTTCCAGCTACCTCTCTACTGACCATTCCCATCCCAACCCAATCCCTGGTTTGTCCCTTTCCTTGTCCATCTGGTCATTCTTCTGACCTGGATGATGTTTTACAGACTCTGGACACAGCCCACATGCATGTATTAATTATTAAAATTTGAACTCCTAAAATGTTGGCACAGCTAGAAGAGGACTGGTCATCCCTACAATGGAAAAATAGTACTTAGCTAGGAACTGACATGGCAAGTTACCTACTGGAATTGTACTCTGTTCTCTGGAGCAGAAATTCCTATAAAGTATCAAATGAAGTCTTAACCTTTTGCCAAACAGTGATGACAGCCCTAACAGATTAATCAAATGTGTTGAACAAATGCAAACCCACTAAATGATAAACAAAAATACATGTTATCTTGTGAATCATATTACACTGGAATGTATACACCCAAACTAGTCTACTACAAAATATGAATCATGAAGTTCCTTGCTAGTTGCTAGATTTACATTTGAGTAATTTAACTAGTAGACTCAAGTAAAACTTTGTGCATTTATTTAGCTAGTTGGAAAAATCATCTAATAGGTTTGTTATCCTATCAAAACTGAGGTAGGCTACGAGAAGCCTGTTTTTCCTCCTCTGTAAAGAATCTACTCAGATTAGATAAAATGTGAAAACGTGATGGCCTCAGTTCATTGGTCAGAAAAGTCAGTCCTGAGTATCTCTGCTTGCAAACGCTGTGAAACATACTACTGCAGACTGTGATTTACAAAAGAATCAACAGTTCAGGCAACATTTTTGTGACAAAACTCTGAGCGTCAGTGTTTTACATTGGCAAGTGTTATTAATTAGTTGAATGATTCCAAATATCAAGTTATATACAATTATGCACAGTTCTATACAACTTAAAAATGAATTCCAGAAAGGTTGCAAAACGTTTTTACAGTTACAATAGTACTTCCAAGATTGCTTTTTTTTTTTTTTTTACAGGTGTGCAACCTTATTTACAACTATAAAAAACGAATGGCCCTGTATTACCTTCGTACACAACAAGTGTATCTGATTTACAACCCCTGATGGCTGGCAGCCAACAGTAGCATTATCCAGTATTAGGAACGGATTTCCTGAAACCCTAACAGATTTACCCCTATGCTCTGCATCCTGAAGTCAGTATAAACAAATTTCAAACATGAATGTGGACTGTGGTGATGTATTTGGTGGCATTGCGGACACCTATGCACACTGAGCTTCTGGAGTGCATGACAAACGTCTCGCCTGGAAGAGATAATCCAGGCTGGCAGTTGAAAGAGTGATGCATGTGTAGGAATAACACGCCTCTCCCTTTTTACAACTGTGGGGCCTGATTAGGGTTGTGAAATCAACTCATTGACCTCCTGTGTTTCATTGTGCCCTGGGTTGGCAGGTCTTGGACATGACTACCAGTGGATCGGCCTGAGCGATAAGATGTATGAGAATGACTTCCGCTGGACCGACAACACACCTATGGTAAGGAAAGGTTTACAAACGCTTTAGCCTCAACACGCCTTGTTTAATCCTGGCAAATATTTAGAGTGATGCTGCTGACAGACATAGGGGAGATGTGATTTCCTGCACTGGTGAATATGGAAAATCTCTGTGGTCACATGACATAAACTCCTGCCGGATGAACCCATTGGCTTTGTGTCCGGCCACATTAGGTGAGCATTGTGTCATTTACTGACTAATCGCTCTTATTCACAAACGAAATAATCCACTGGCAAAATATCTTCCAGCAACAGAAAAGGTGAATTATCATCTGAGTTATAACTGAAGAAAACCCTTTCTTGTTTGTAGGGGTGGGTGTTTGGTAAAATACCACTTTCAGAAGCCTTTTTAAACCTGAGGTAAATTCCTATGGCAACAGTGGTATCAAATGAAGATACGGCATCTGTGTTTGTCAGCACAAGTGGAAGCTTGTTTGTTTGCTGTTGTGTAAACTCACTGCGGATCTCCTCACTAGACAGGAAAGTGGTTAATTACTGCTTTCGTCCCGGTCGGACAGATTGGCTCTTCACTTCAAAGATAAGAGCCCGCCATCACCAGGGGAGAGGGAGAGGGAAAGGGGGAGTAAAGAGATGGCCTGTGGGGGCAGGAGATAAGCTGTGTCCGCCTATGTGGGTGGAAAGGACCCCCCTCTTTGCTCGCAGAGAGATGGGTATAAAGGTGTCAGTGATGCGTCAAAGAGAGGAGCTGACAGGCGCAGACAGGTACAGTCCTTCCCTCTCCCCCTTCTCCTCAGGAAGCACAGCAGGCAGCCGGCCCAAAGGGCCCTCACACAGCAGCTCAACACACAGATGGACAGCACCTGTGCCCAGCAGCAGAGAGTGAATGGGGGGGGGGGGTGTGGTGTTGAGTGTTGGGATAGAGTGTAGTGGGCCAGAGTGGGTGGTCAGTTTTAGTGTATCTCTTCTTTACTTGGGAAATGTAGAGATATTTCTTCTTGTATATTTGGCTGGAAAAACATATATTGACTCTCGGTTCAGTCAGGATTTAAATTAGGGGACAACGTGCATGTGTGTGGCGGAATAGGCAGCTTTATTTTGGTTGTGGGGGAGGTGGGCCATTTGAGGATGATGTGGGGTGTGGGGCAGGGATGCGGTTGCCCGGGCTTTTGTTGTGTCAGTCAGCTGAGCAGGAAGCTGTGGTTGTGTTGGCTCACTGTAATAACAGGTCCCCTTCTGGGTTCCTGCAAGGGGCCTCGGGGGAGGAACAGGAGAGAGGAGAAAGAGGGGTCACTGCTTTGAACAGGAGAGAGAGGGGTCACCGCTTTGAACAGGCTACTTTGAACATAAAACCTCACGGAGAGACACTCGCTCTGATCAGCGCATTCCACGCAGATCCGCAGCTGGGTGCATCCAGCAATTATGATGTGTTGAGGCATTTCCACTAATTATGCCAGACATACCGTTTCAGAAACACCTCTACTGTATGACGTGAGAAACATGCAGCGTTGGTAGAAAATTAAGAAACACATCATCTGTATGACGTGAGAAACATGCAGCGTTGGTAGAAAATTAAGAAACACATCAACTGTATGACGTGAGAAACATGCAGCGTTGGTAGAAAATTAAGAAACACATCAACTGTATGATGTGAGAAACATGCAGCGTTGGTAGAAAATAAAGAAACACATCAACTGTATGACGTTAGAAACATCTGGTGTTGGTAGAAAATTAAGAAACACTTCAACTGTATGACGTTAGAAACATCTGTTGTTGATCGAAAATAAAGAAACACATTAACTGTATGACGTTAGAAACATCTGGTGTTGGTAGAAAATAAGAAACACCTCTTACTGTATGACGTTAGAAACCTCTGGTGTTGGTAGAAAATAAGAAACACCTCTACTGTATGACGTTAGAAACAGGCAGTATTGAGTGATCATAGAACATTGAGAAGGCTTCAACTTTTGTTACTAGTACAGTACAAGTAAAAAAGTCCAGACTTTTGACTGATACAGAAGTTGAAATACAATTTGTCCAGTCACAGAGAAATTGTATTAAAAGTGCAGATTTGTATCATTGCAAATATGTATTCAGGATATACCAAAAGTGCCAGTCCTGCATATTGTTCAGGTTATTGCATTGCACATGTTTTGTTCCACATTGTGTCTTGCCTGACAACAGCTTGTAGCCCTATTTATTACCAGACCGTATTGCTTAAATTGACCATGGCTAAGGGCTATTTGAATGAACGCCATAAAATGGAGTGCCTGGAAACAGACTTAAATGGGGGTATATTGGCCATATACCAAATACTCCTGAGGCACATTATTGTAATTAAATACTGGTTACCAACAGACAAGTGTTTTTTTTCAAACTGATGGTATATCTTTTTTTATTCTCACACAGCCCCTCAGCATCCAGGACTTCAATTAGCTGGTCTATGTAACATCAATTTTGCAAACTGACAATTGGTACTATGTGTATTTGATCTAAAAACCTATTTCCTATGGTCGTTTCCATATTTCCATGTTGCACACAAGCTCGTAGCAGTGTAAATGTTTATCTGAGCAGAGCTCAGAGGCTTAGTTTATTTTGTGATTTGGCCTCTTTTCTGTTCCTTTGTTTGGCTTTGGGTCCCTGTTGAAACACTCAGAGATGATGTCATACCGGGCCATGGGTTACAGACTGTGTCCTTGGCAACTTTCATGTACGGCAGTGTGAAGGGGTGGAGGATAGAGCGCAGGGGCTGAAGGGGGAGGACAGAGAGGTGGAGGTGGGGGAAGGTGAGGACAGAGAGCTGGAGGTGGGGGAAGGTTAGAATAGAGTGGTGGGGAGCTGGAGGAGGTGAGAGTGGATGATGTAAGAGAGGTGGAGGAGGTGAAGGTTAGAAGAGAATGGTGGGGAGCTGGAGGAGGTGAGGGTGGATGATGTAAGAGAGGTGGAGGAGGTGAAGTTACCGTGGTGGAGTTGTGTCGGAGGTAAGAATAGTGTAAAGGAGGTGTGGACACTGTGCGAATTGAGTTGTGGAGGAGGCGGATTTTGGGGTGATGGAGGAGGTGAGGATAATGGTGGAGGGGTGTAGGAGGTTATAGTTGAGTGGGGGAGAAGGACTGAGGCTAAGAGGGGCAGGAAACCTGTTGCAAGTGATTTAGCTCAAGGTAAAAGCCAACATCTTTGTTGCAACTCTACACCAGGTTATTGCTTTTAATGATGGCATTGTTGCTTTAAACTCCCCCCACTTGGTCTAATTAAGGGTGACGGAGAGTTTTTATAGAACTTTTTTTTATGTATTATATTGTTTTGACGTATGTGGGGACACGTGATTATTGAGCTAAACACATGGATTGTACAGGGTGCCCTCTGGTGGATAATAACAGCATCGCAAACAGCTGTAACACTCATTCAAGAGTTGCATCTCTTACCCGACTAAAAACCATAATGCTGGTCTACGCAGAACCCAACTTCTAACATAAAAAACAAAGGACAATTAGAATGATTTTCTCTTCATCAGCATTTTTTCCCCTACACAGAATTGGCAAATGTTGAAATCGCTTAAAAACGCTCTACAATCTTCAGAGTAATTGGTCCCCTTGTAGACAACGGGGATAATAAGGTGGTCGGGTTACGGGAATAAGATATATTCGGAACCACTGTAAATACACACGCTGATTAGTTGGCCTTTGGCCCAGAGGTAAATGACTTGGGACAAGGCTATCACTGCCCTTATCTACTAGTCCAGTAATACCCTGGACACAGTGAAGGCTGCCTACATTCTGTGCAAAGATAAGGACGCAGAAAGTGAAGGTCTGTACTGATGTCAGCTAGGTGAGGAATTCACTGCTGTGTCTGTACTAAGATCCTGGTTCAACCATACTGATGATGATGATGGTGACACTGAGGAACATTACAATAACTGAACCACGGTTTGCCTTTTTTTGCACCCTAGCAATATGAGAATTGGCGCCCCAACCAGCCGGACAGTTTTTTCTCGTCTGGGGAGGACTGTGTGGTGATGATCTGGCACGAGGACGGCCAGTGGAACGATGTGCCTTGCAACTACCACCTCACCTTCACCTGCAAGAAAGGGACAGGTGAGTTCGATGTTGATAGAAATCGAACTGAAGAGGAGTGTTTATAGCTCATGATGTTCCAAATACAAAGCCTTGTTGAGTTTTTTTCATCCTCTGACTGTAAATTTCTATGCCATCTATCCCATCTATCCACCCATTCCTTCATCTATCATCCATCTGTTCCAATCATCCATCTATCCCATTCATTTTATACATCCATCATCCTCCCATCCTTACATCCATTCACTCATTCATTTATTCATTCAGCCATCCATTCATCCATCCATTCAGCCATTCATTCTCCCATCTACCCCTGTATTCTGTCCTCAGTGGCCTGTAACCAGCCCCCACTGGTACAAAACGCTCGCACCTTTGGCAAAAAGAGGCCACGTTATGAGATCAATGCTCTCGTGAGGTACCAGTGTAAAGATGGTTTCATTCAGAGGCATGTGCCAACCATACGTTGCCGTGGAGACGGACAATGGGACATCCCTAAAATCACCTGTATGAGTCGTAAGTAAAGAAGACTGACTTCTTTATTCTATTGAAGATCTCTTTGTTTACCAGTGTTCACATTTTCTGACTAAGTGCTACTGTTTTTATCTCAGCTTCAAACTTCCAGAGGAACTTCTCGAGGAGACAGATCTATAGCCTGTTTAGCAGTAACAACTTCAAGCGTCGGTCTGACGAGGAGGTAGCTCGACATCGCCCTCACCATCGAGGAAGGAAAGTGAGGCGATCAGTGATGAGGCAAAACAGAAGACAATGATGGCAGCGATTAGGCTATAGGTTATGCCTACTCAAATCAGTAGAACCTACACCATTGGAACAAGGGATTAAAGAAAAATGACAAAAAGAAGCTTTACAAAGAACGAGACGATATTTGCAATCTTCTTGCAGTTTTGATGATGGAATCTTTGAATGAAGAAATATTTTTTTAAAGAATTTTCTGATAAAGGGATGCTATTTTATAAGAGAGCGAAGTGGATAACTTTTAATGTACTTTGAATCATATAGTGCATTGTCAACTTTACAACTTTTTCAATTTGACACTGACTGAGAACTTTTCAGCTTTTGCAATGGGGAAAATATACAGACAAATACCTTCTTTTGTGGATTATAGCGCTTATGTTATGCAAAAGAATTCAATTAATTCACAAATACACTGTGGTACGCAGGCAATAAAAATCAAATAAATCCACAGTACTCTACATCTTTCCAATGAACTCTTCATTATACTGAAATGAAGTTTCAAAGAAAAATCTGATTCTTACACATGCCTTAACTGTATGTATTTTATATTTCTTCCCGCCAAGATCAAGTTCTGAAATTCAGTGGAATGAAGAATGTGACAAGACTTTAGGATGATGCATCGCTGACAAACCCATTTCAGGTCACTGAAAGGAAATCAAGAAATAAGGATGTCCCATCCAGTCAGAATTTGGATTGCTGGGGACTTCTATATTTTTCACGGCAGCTTTCAACAAATCACCAGCTTTTTGTCTTTAGCCTCAGCCTTCATCCCATTTAATCCATGTAAAGATACCTAAATACAAATAGATATATAAAGAATATATGATATGTAGATAATGGATTTATGTTGGTGCATATCCATCTAACAATGTTGTTTTATTATGTGTGTAGAGAATCTAGAGGAGATGTATTGTATTGTTTGACTGAAGGCCAAATGTCTTCCTGAGTGAGTCCTAAGGCCTTTTACATTGAAGTAAACCTGTAAATTATTTGGCAGTGTTGAATGAAATTATGGAAGGGAAAGGTGGGTTTATTGTAGCCTTTTTCCTAGACAGTATAACCAGGAATTCCTTGCTATGTTTACAACAAATGTGAGGTATTTTACAAAAACATTTTGCTTTGCTGAAAACTTAAACTGTTGGTGACTTAAACTCTTCGCTTCCATGTGCTGTTTTTAAGGTCAATATAAAACTACTATTGAGCGAATGTACTTTGTGAACACTTGAACAAATGCCTTTTTTACTCACAAAATATGAAAATAATTTATTTTTCAAGCTGCTCTTCCTTTTCTTGCTCTGTTATTGTTTTTGAAGTGAAATATCCTGATGATTCAATCACTTGGCCTGACTATACCAATACGTTTTACAGGTATTGTAAACACAATAGAATCCAGCTAACTCCAGAGTGTAAGTCAATGTGATGATAACAATCCTTTAGTACACACTACATTAGAAAGGCTTTATAATGACAGAAAGGGTTTAACAATGTATGAAATAGTGAGGCTTTGATGAGCTGAAAAGGCCTTTTCGAAATCACAATATTACCTAACACTACAGATTCTGTGTAGCTCAATTCACAACATCCATCCATTTGTGTAGTCCCCAGTAGTTTATTTGGTCTTGTATGTTTATGTTATGTTTGTTGTGTTATAGCATTCAAGTGCACATAATGTTTTATATTTATAGTTCTTTTTATAACTTTTTATTTTATAATGTGAATGTCTGGGAGGTTTGTGAAAAAAATGTTTTAAAAAACAAGACTGTTTTGCCTGCTCTTTATCACCAAATAAATAAAAATTACAACTGTTTTCAAGCTCAATTTTCATTTACTGTTATTAACTGGCTGATGTAGTTTAGGGTGCACAGCATGTTACCAAGACTTGACTCTGAATAGCGTTGAACTACATTGACCTGGTCAACATGACCAAAGTATAGTTTCATCAGCAGGTGGTGCTGTTGAGTTGTTGCCGAAAGCTTTGTCTAGAGCAGAGCAGATACTCTGCATGAAATGATGGGGTTACATTCACTTGGAAAATCCTGAGACATCCAGGACTTTTGGTTTCTTACTACAATACATCTCTCCAATTCAGTAAATGTCCTTTACCCACCTGAATGTTTTGAAATGTGTAGCAATTACAATACTTGACATAATTATAGAGATCACGATCGCTCAATTATTAAAGCAGAAGTACTGACCTGCTTAGCACAGGATTGTGTTGAGGTCCATAACATTATTGTACCTGGACACAACCAAGCACAGCACTCCATAACAGTTCTCTCTTATCTGTAATAGGAGTGGGCGGATCGATCCCAAAATATCGATACTACGATACTACGTCTCGTTTTTGAAGATCGATCCTATATCGTTAACAGGATTGATAGCAGCTTCAGTTATTCTCTTGTAGGTTGTGAAAATTTCATCAAAGAGTAGAACTATCATTCAGTGCAAACATTGCTCAGTAGTGATGCAAAGTGCTTATCCAACTCTACTGTCTTGTGACTGCACTCATACAGCGAACATGTGCGTTGCGCATGCACAGCGCGCCGCCGCGCGCACCCTGACCACCGGCGCGGACCGCAAATCTGAGATTAGTAACAGCCATTCGAGGCTTCATTTGCGTTATTTTAGCTGCAGGATATTATACTGGCAGCACTTAGATTTTCTTTATCACAATAGAAGCCATCATTGAAATGTATAAGGCAATATAGTTAACGTAGTCTTTGAAAAAAACAGACAAGATAACATTGGAACGGACATTAAACATAAAATGTACAGACTAGATTGTTAAGTATTTTACATTAAATGTTTCAATAATAGTTTTAATTTTGAAAAAGAAAAGTTAAAGCTGCTAGCATAATATCCTGCTGCTATAAGAACGGTAATGAAGCCTCGAATGGTCATCACTTTCTGAGAGAACGGCCTACAAGTACATTAATTGCATGCATGAATGCCATGGCTGAACGAAAGAAAAGCATCGTGTGAACTACGATGGATGTAGGACGGTTATTCGTTACTGTGGCAACACCACCAGTTTAAACGTATGAAAACCCACGAGAAAATGAACTCTGAGCTGCAATAGTAATTGTAAAGAAAGGATGAGGGAAATGCCTCAGACAGATCCCCAACACAGAGACAAAGTTCACTAGCTGTAATTTCAGAGAGGCAAGGAATATCCTGGTATATATTTAACATCCGATGAAATTGATATTTTAATGAAATCAGATGTTCAGCATTGGTTAATGTTACATTAATGAAACATGCCTGCTTTAATTACTAACTGCAATTGGTCATGATCAGTTGTTACTTTAGCAGACTGATTAAATATAGACAATATTCAGACATTCAGATATTTTCAGCCCATTGTAACTTATCTAAATTAACTGAAAAACTATATCTCAAACCTGAAATATGCACATTCATATTACAATAATAAAAATATATTTTTGTACTTTGTCTTTCAAAACGGTCATGTGTTTTAACATGCATGTGATTAAATAATTTACAGTGGGAAGCAAATCAACTTTACCACTCACCTGATAATGATTGCAATTCAATTAGATTATAAAATGTTATTCAGATTTAGCCTGTTGATGATGCATTCACCTCATAAATCATGACACACTGCTCTACCCGAAATAAAAGTACATAAGCCGCATTTAATAATAAAAAGTATCAGTAATGGTATTGATATTGGTGATTCTGGCCCTGTATTACCTGTTATTGTGTCGAAGCCAAATTTTGCGGTATTGCACACCCTTAATCTGTATGCATTCTGCAAGAAGACACATTACAACTGCATCTGAATAGTGTTTCATACTCTACTAACTCCACAAGCCATTCTGCAGACACACAGATACATTTGTGGAAATTGTTAGACAAGGTGTGAATTGTAGTTATTTTAAGGGACACAGAGATGTGAATGTCTTTTGGAGGTCTTCAACCGGCATACCCAAATAACACAATTCATGGGTCAGTAGTGTGTTAACGTGTCCCTCAGCTTTCCAGAACGCTGACAGACAGATGCAAAATTCATAGCCTCTAATGCTTGGTCTTAACATAAAAAGAGATGCAGCTAGTGTTTAATACAACTGATGAGCGCTGCTGTTAGCATTCAAGCTAACAGATGCATCATCCAAAGTAGTTATTGGCAAAGGTGACAGCCAAACATTATCTTTGCCACTATTTATGCATTATTCCAAACAACTATGTAAGAATAAAAACCAACAATTTATTTTTATTTTTAATGAAGTTAATGTAAAATGGCAACACATGGGATGGCCTATAATATTGTCCGGTCCATCTATTCCTCAAATCAGTCAGTTACGTAATGACAGAAACATTTCTAGAAGGATAGTCCTGCATCTCTGAACAGGAGGAACATTTTCCTAAGTTAATAAAACATGTTCCACTGGTAACCTCATTACAGTACTTGGATTTGCTAAGTTCATGTGGGCTACACATGGTTTAAATAGGAATTTTCTAGGGGATGGGTTGCTCCAGTGTGGTCTGCAAGACAGGCCCAGGTAAAGCATTTACTGTACCTTTAAAGAGCCACTGATGGTCATACACCATGTCTTTAGTATAATGAGGTTACAAGGCGAAGCACTGTGCAAAGGATATTGGTGTGTCTAGAAACATTAGTTGGTGGTACTCCAGAATAAGTGCATTTTGCTAACCTTCGATTATTGTAAAGTATATAAAAATGGTGCACCAATAGTGATTTTCATTTAACAAACAATCTGATATATTAAAGGAATTATTAAAGGCCCTTTAAACAGATAGAGGATTTAACTGAGCTTGAAACCACTGGTCCCATGTGCCTGCTCTGATCAACTGCAGTCTACCACAATGCAATGGTGTAAAGCACCATTGCTAATTAATCTCCACTAATTCACCATTTCAGTGAGAAGAGAAATGGAATCCATTCTAGATTGAGCCCCACTCTGCTTGTTTAGACTGTAGCTCTGTTATTAGAGATGGCATGTCTTATGATCACAGGCCTCAGGCAGAACGTCCCAGGGAAAAAACAACCTTAAATCGTACAAACGCATACATCCCATGACCTTTGTTCTGTTTCTTCAGAATATTAGAGGCTTTCTGGAATCTCTGTTTCTCTTTTTTGGAAAAACCAATGTGTTTTATAAAGAAATGTGGTCTGGCTTAATCCTGGCTTCCTGGTCATGTCAAGGCTGTGTCTAAATGTAAGGCTCTGTGTCCATCATTCATTCATCGTGGGAGCATTTCTAAGCCTATATAAACTTATCTGGATTTCAGTGACTGTGAAACAACTGTGAAACATGAAGACGATGTAACCCCTTGACATACACACACACACACACACACAAACCCATTCAGACAAACAATGACCTGTTCTGTCTTCACACTGAAGACTGGTATGAAAAAAGCACAGTATCTCTACATTGTTCTTATGAACTTAGAGATACTCCCAGCCTCCCAGCTTTGTGTTTTAAATCCATCTTGGAGGAGGCATCAACATGACTGCCTGAAGTGGTGTCAATGGGTTCTTGGGGCTATTCAGATAACACCTGCACACTGACGTTTCCTTCCTCTAGAAAGTAAATGTATACCCATTGGAAAAGAATATAAACAGAACCACTTGGGAGGGACAGATCCTCCTATTCCACATGGGTGCCTGGGGGAGACTTAGCATACCTAAGGAAAGAAAGTGAACGTGTAGTGTCTCTGTCCTGCTCTTGCTCTCTTGTTAGAGGAGATTCCACTGAAGCAAAGCCTGAGAGAAGTAACAAGTCAGGGACAATCAAGGGGAATTACATATATTTCTTATAGATTTGGTGTTGCTTGTACGTATATGTGCTCCTTTTAATGGGTTTATTTTGTGAGCGTCTTATGGATAACACAAACCTCCTCCCCACTACAGGCATTTAGTGTTTATTGTGTCAAATTTATACCAGAGTTACACATTCCTTAATATAAGAACTAGACCTGATCTTTGCTGTCAATGCTTACATTTATATCCTAGTTTTTGGCAAACACAGCATAGCCTATATTTGTTTGTCAAACTCCAATGAACACAAAAATTGTCTACAGGTCTAGAGGGGTTAAGTCACAGTGTCAACATTTTTTATTGTCAATTGTGTCTCTTTTCAAAAAGGCACATGGCATTGGAACACAAACACTATCTCCACTGAGGGTTATGTTCATACATAGGTAATACAAATGTGGATGAATTACTTTTGAAAGGTCTGTCTGTGTAACAGTGTTTTCATCCAACGCTAGTAAGTAAACCAGGTTCAACCAAATAATGAAATGCTAGTGTAAAAACTACAAAAAACAAAATCAAGATCACCATTTTTTGTTTGATCAGTTTTATTAGCCAGCATTGGCTCCACAAAACTGTTAACCTTCTACATATTCAAAGGGCCCACTTTTTATTCCGATGCTAAGAGAGCACTGTAAAATATCTAACATAAAGAGAACACATCATCTTTTTTACCACTGCATTTCCACTGGATATAGATCAATGCTGATTATTGCCATAATGATATTTTTGTCATGCTAGAACACAGGAGGCTGATCTCAAGGGCTCATTTGTTACACGTTTAGATTTTTTTGCTGTTCGAGAATGGACTAGGCCAACCTCTTCTAATCGGAATTTAATTCAGACCCTTGGGCGAGTTGATTTTCTCATTAAGGCAGACACAGCTTAACATGCGTGTTGACAAAATTATTCAATGATTTCAAAGGTGGTATTGAGGCACGCTTAAAGCAGTGTTGCACACTAGCAACTGTGTTTCAAAGACGGTCAAATGCCATGAGAAATGCAATGTGAGCCCATTGTTTTCAGCTCAACGCAAATGATCTGTGTCAGCAGCAGTTTGTCAATGTTAATCCTTTTTTGGCTGCCATTCCAGTGTTAAATACATTCAGCTGCTACTGTACAGCTGTTTAAGACCAATATCACATTTCATTTCGGATTGCAAATACAGTACTCACACCGGTTGTATTGTGATGCAGTCCTCGTATACACTTGACTGTTGGTGGTTTGTGGACGGCTTAGTCGTTGGTTTTAAATGCTATAGTACGCTGACATTTTCCATTACCGACACTTAAGTGAGATTTTACAAGATTATCCTTTACAGGCAGTTTTGGGAAGTATGCATCAAATTCTCACAAAAGAGACATGAATCATTCAAAACAATTTCACAAAGTAATCGGCCATACATAGTGACATAAATAGGACATCAGAAAGAAACAATACAAACACTGTTAAAAAGAACAAAGGTTTTATATTAGTTAAAATTATTGCTCAGTTTTGCTTTGATTATCGACATGTATTGGTCTATGCTATCTATGATATATACAAATTCATATTATATCATAAATATAATTTTTTAAAGACAGTTCATAAATTTGTAATGTTCTCTGAAGGATTGTTAGTAAGTGGGGGGTAGTCTTTAAATGTGAAAAGGGAAGATAATAATTAAAGCAACACTGGTGAGAAATACAAAGTGTTTTGAGAGTAGGACTTAATAAACCTTTTTCTTCTTAAGTTAATGGACACATTTTATGGACATTTTGGAAGAAAGTCCTTAATCACTGTTTTCAGATTTACATTTAGTTTGATAACTTGTATATACTTTATTAATTGTTCAACTGCATAGAGGAATATTGGCTTGAGATTGAAATGTGATATTATACATTATTACCTCTGCACCCGTCAAACAATGGTCATATATTTTTATCTATTTCCAGCTTGAAATATGCCTATTGATCATTGCAGTATAAAAATGAGCTTTTACAGAATATATTGTTTTGTAGAATAAAAAAGGTTATCACAGTTTTGGTAAGTTAATGAGCTAATGCTAGTTTATGCAAATTATGTCATGTATCCTTATATTTGTGGTGTATTGGTGGTGTATTGGTGGTGTATTGGTGGTGTTTTTCTTTGGTTTTTATGAGGTTTTGGTGCATAGGGGTTAAACCTTCCCTATTTACTGCTGGCCCTTAAAGCAGTAGACACCGTAGAGCTTTTGCTTCTTGTCAGGGAATCCGACGAAGCGCACAGCCGCTTCGGTCGGGCTGCAATTCTTGCGTGGCCTGGAGATCGGGTAGCGGACGCTGCCATCGGCCAGCCAGCCAGAGTCGCAGCGATCATAGCCATTAAGTTTCCACGCAGCGTACATCTGGCCCACCTTGGCAATCTCCGCCCCATCGTCCTGGCACGCCCGAACAGCCTCGGCAAATGTCAGCCTGTTGGGCTGCACCAGCCAGTAGAAATTTCCTGAGGTAATATGGTCAAAGGTTGGTCAAGGGGCATTCTGCCTCAATTCACAGAAAGTTAAATCAGTTGTGGTGATTTATATTCCATTCCGTGATGCATGTCTACCATTTTCTGATCTTTGAATAACCATTAATATGTATCTTTGCATTTCGGAAACACCAATACTCACCCCTCAGAGCACCAGTGAAGCAGAAGACGTCGAAGCGGCTGTTAGACTTGTCACGCTGACCGTAGTTCCTCAGGCCCGGCACAGAGTTGGCACCTCCGCATGGACCTCTGGGGTTGGTGATGGGGTATTGGACGGTGCCGTCGCTCAGCCAACCGGCATTGCACCAGTCCAGGCCGCCCCTCCAGGCCTCGTATAGCTGATCGAAAGACGCCACCGTGGCATCCTGGTCCACGCAAGCCTGCTCAGCATCGTGGAAGTTGAGGTTGTATCGGCCCAGCCGCGGAGTGTAAGGGAAGACCACGCCTGGAAATGGACAAGGGGAATGTTTCGTATCAGGGTGCATTTGGCACAAATCACTAATGCTGCATGGAGGTCCCATAAAGGAACACTTCCACTAACACTAACCATCTCTGAGATACTTTGCCCCCTTGAAACAGATCGGAAAATATATGACTTAACTGATGACTGATGTGCTGAGTTCAGTGTATTCTTACATGAGTGGTCCTTGCGTGTCTTTAATATAATCACCGGAGTGAATACAGAAATGTACTATAAAGGAAAATATGCGCACGTCAAAAATTCAAAGATGGCATATCAAAAATACTGGCATATCAGAATATTATTCTAAAGTCAAATAGACACGGGAATGGATACAAACTGTTCTTTCTTCTAAACCCACTGTGGCATTGTGTTTGTGTTCCTCTTTCCAGAAGCACATGGAACAGATCGTGTTTCATTGATATTTTACCCATTTGTTCCACTGTTGTTTTACCAACTGAGCCATTCAGTTGATTGAAGAATGTGTTTAGTCCTTGGGTTTAGACTGGACCATTCATGAGGGAATTGGGGTTTCTGACACACAATCTGATAGTATAGCTTAGTGACTGAAAGCCATTACTCTTCTTGCTCCTACAGCTCCTGGTGAGTGTTAAGCAACCATCCCTAAAGGGGCTCCAGAGTTTGCTAACTGCCCTCATTTCGTGACTGTCTGCCCCTCAGCCGTGAAGACAGATTAATCTCACGGAAGCTAGATGTAATCACTCATCTTTTTTTCTTTTCCAAACAAGTTGTTCAGGTTTGATTTAGAGAAGAACAAACAAGCTATGGAGTATGTTAGGTCAGACCAAGATTCAACATACTACAATACCAAGCCTGAGTGGCCCAGTGATGGCATTTACCAGAATCGGTTATTGCTGGTCCACTCCTATTTATCATAATTAAGATTTCTGATGTCTGTCATCCCTCTAAATGTAATGTTATACATGGGAAAGCCCAGATAGAGAGAATGCTAGAATCTGACTCTAGTGACTGTTGTTGGCATGTACTTGCAAAACCCAGAATTGTACCTCACCGGCCCATTTTCAGTCCTCATCATTGTACTTCGTCTAAATGAGGGAGGATGTACATAAAGTATTGCCATTTGTACTTGCATTAGCCTTCATTGCACATCTATACATCATTTTAACATACGTTATCCTGATGCCCTCTTCTATTTACACTTCTGGTTTGATGCTAACTGCATTCTGTTGTGCTGCACTTCTACTGTTCAATGACAATAAAGTTGAATCTAATCTAATGCAACTGACTGCCCTCTGTTTGATGAACCCAAAGACAAAATCCAACACGTTCCTTTACCTTCTGTTAATTGTTTCAAAATGAGTAGGAACTAAAAGTAGGAACAGTCGCTATATAATTGTCTGTAGTTGCGTCTGCTCCCAAACCTCACATGCCGTGTGAGCCTAAGTACCCAAATGCTTGACTGTCAGATTTGTTCAAGCAAAACCAAGATAACATTTGTTTTCATTCGTTTAAGGGAAATTCATAACCAGCACTGAGGCTTGGGTTACCTTTCTTCCAATGTTAACAATAGCCATTTGAGGTTTATTTTTCATTATGGCTTGCAAAATAACTTCTCTTGGTAAAATATTCCTTTTCTTACCACAGACCCAAATCAGCTCAGGCGGTTTTGGCCCAAATGGGAACTGGGAACATGTGATTGTATTTAACGCACTTAGGCTGACTCAGTTTTGAAACACAAATCCTCCTGGTTGTAATTGTGCCACATGTATAAAAGGAAGAGCAGGAGTCCTTATATCATCCTGCAATTTCTATGAGTAAGACAGATGTCTGGACAGATGCAGAGAATGACTACTTCAGATAAAACATTTGTGGATGTTTAATGCATTGTAAGACTGCATGGATGTTATCGGCACATACTGACAGTCAATAAACTAAATCTATCATCTCCTTTTTATTTTGGGGTGGTGATTTTATGACGTTTTTTTGTGTTCCTGCGGGTATGGTCACATGGTATTATCAAACTCCTATACCAATTTTCAGGTTAGAAAATGTACTTCAAAAACATTAACAAACAACAGTGAAGACCAAAGCTAAATCAATGTGCGGGTGGATAAATAAAGAACATGATGCCCATGGATGAGCTGGAGGCAGTAATAAAAAGAGAAAGATTTACCATCGCTGTAGCCTACACTACCTTGCACCTCCAAGTGGACCACATGGATGTTGTCATCAAGGCCATCGATCACTTCACAGCTGAACTTTCCGACATCGTCCAGGGACACGTCGGTGAGAAGCAGCGAGGCATCATCATCGTCTTCCTCCAGGAGGTGGACGCGGCCCTGGAAGCTGCCGTAGCTGTTCTCGTGGAAGCCCCCCAGGGACACAAGCACTTTCTCCTCCACTGACTCACCCACGGACACCTTTGTCCACTTGATCTTCATGCCCATTCTGCCGAAGTTCAGGCCGAACTCACGGTGGAGCCGGCATGGTAGAGTGACATTGGAACCATGACTGGCAAACACTCGGATCTCTGAGAAGAAGAGTCAAGATCCAATGAAAAGCAGCGTAGTAAAATACAGAACAATGTGCCAGTAACCAGTTTTAGCACAGCATTGTCTGCTTCCAATATGCAGATAGACACGTTGTGTATATTGTGAGTAATGGGTTGATGTTTTGCTTTTAATTATTGTTGTACATGGACATGTGTACAAGAATAAAGATGTTATAAAACAATAGTATGTATGTGGTTTGTTTACAATGCAAAAAGCAATGATTGCTCATAAACAATTTCTACTTTTTGAAAACCATAAAGACTGCGCTTTGAAGTTTAACAATGTACTTTTAAGACTTTCAAACTGCCACAATAAATATTTGAGAATGTATGCCCTCTCAGGCTTTCAGAGAAAACTCGCAATGTTTCCTGGTACCAGTACTTTGGTTGGAGAACAGGAAGGGTAAGGGATTGGGAAAGTAACTCAATTAAATCGTTTCTAAAAGCCTGTGATGTTATCGAGCAAAGCGGGAGGATTGAGTACCCTTTTCAGTTTAAACAAAAAGGGTGCCTGGGTTGGACAAAAGAACTCTCTCACAGTCTGACAGTATTTTTCTGTGGAAGCAAATACAAATACAGGGAACTAACAGAGGGTTGTGTTTTTATACTTTCTACATTTTTTCAATGCCATTATCATTACATATTGTACAAACACGGCGGTTTCATACTTTATGTTCTGCTATTTGTGAGCAAATCTGAGATATTTATGAGTAAAACGCTTTTGTCAATTACGGTAGTGTATTATTTAAAAGAACAAGTTGTGAAATTTGCTTTTGTATGTTTTGTTAAATACTGTAGCTATCTAAAAAGAAGCACACATGCCGTTTAATATGAACCATTTAGGTATTGTACTCATTTCTGGGGGAATAAAGTATATTTTAGGCTTGTCTGTATGTCTTATAATTGGGAAGATATTAATTGTTACACAATTGGGCCACAATATTCTCTGTAAATGCACAACTCTAAATTCCCCAAGCAGTCTTTGTAATGTTATTTTAAATCAAGACTCTAGGTCTAACAAATCATTGCGTTGTTTCTTTATAGGATTTTATAATGCATTTACCCAGAAATCTACTCCATCCCCCAGTCAAAAAATAGATTGAGCTTGTAGTCACTGTCCTACCACAAGGAGTCGCTAGAGCTAAACAAAACAATGGAGCCCAGTCTTACATACATACATACATCGCAGAGACATGTATGTCCCCCCCCCCCCCCCCCCCCCCCCCCCC
>JACXGJ010008488.1:0-27044 GCA_016801105.1 Esox niger | reverse complement strand
AAGAAATTACAGAAAACAGGCAAAATAAAAACGATAAAAACAAGACAAAAAAACAACAGCAGATTGTCACAGATACAAACAGGTTATTCCCCTGATAGCAATAGAACTTGCTTTACCCTAATTAACTTGCATTACATTAATGAACTTGCATTACCCTAATGAACTTGCATTACCCTAATGAACTTGCATTACCCTAATGAACTAGCATTACCCTAATGAACTTGCATTACCTTAATGAACTTGCATTACCTTAATGAACTTGCATTACCCTAATGAACTTGCATTACACTAATGAACTTGCATTACCCTAATGAACTTGCATTACACTAATGAACTTGCATTACCTTAATGAACTTGCATTACCCTAATGAACTTGCATTACCCTAATGTTGATAAGTGATGATAAAAAAGTAGTTTATTAAGAAGTGCTTTATCAACAAACATGAGAGCATGATGTTCTCGTTTCTTGGATTGTGAATTCCCACCCACATTTTGATATAAAACACAGTGGGGAGTTCTGTAGCGAACACCCATGATAACCCTCAGTGCCCAGTGATATGTAGCATCTAGCGGTTTAAATTTGGATGCTGTAGTATGCATCTAGATAATATCTCCACAGTCTATAACAGACATATGAGTAGCTCCCACAGTGTGTCTTCTATTTGTGGAGGACAAACACGACCTGTTTTAATAGAGGATGCCAAGCTTGATTTTTAGCCTTTGACTAAGTTCATCAATGTGCATTTTAAACGACAGTTTATCATCCAGCCATATCCTTAAGTATTTATACGCAGTGCCCTGATTTATTCAAGGGGGAATGCTCACTGGACAAAGGTATAAATTATGTATATTATGACATAATGATTTTTAACACAAACTTACATAAGTAATAAGAAATGAAATACTTGTCTATGTAATTGGATGTAACGCTAATACGAGTTGCTATTATACATACAGAATAGTGTTGTTTTAGATATATTAGTGAGTGCAATTTAAATAACTGGAGTTAATATCTCAGAAGGTGAAGGATGAGAAAGAGGCCCTCCCCATGGTTCTTCCTATCTGTGTCCTTATAGGTTACCTATAGAGGCCCCTCCCTCAGTTCCCTGTTTTCTGTATCCTTATAGGTGGACTCTATAGTACAGCCTCTCCTCACACTCAAACCTGCTCATCATGAAGCATCATGAAGCGTTTTTAAGTCAAATAAGTGGAATATTCTGCAAAGGCCAAGTCAATCACCTAATCTCAACCCAATCGAGGATGCATTCCACTTGCCGAAGAAAAAACTTACAAAGCATCAAAAGCTGAAAGATCTTGCATGAAATGTGGGCATTTGAGGGGGAACTCTTGGGCAGAGACACAAGGTTGAAAGTGTTGCAACCGCTGGGTGGAGAGTGTCTGTGAAACTACAGGCAGAATAACTAGCCAGGCTAGAAAACACAAACATAGTGGCTTAAGCTACAAAGCACTAAATAATATCTGAAAATGTATGTATTTTTTTTTTAAGGCAAGATGCAGAAGTGAGACTGATGTGGTGTCTTCTCTTTCCTTCCTAGAATCATTGGGATCTTCAGACGTCCGGAGGTCTTCATTTTAACCAGACCCGGATCTTCACATTTTAGCTTTAATTATTTAAAGAAAATCTGTCCATGTCAAAATACCTTGAGTGGATGTTTAATGTATTCAAGTAAAACATGTTTTGCAAATGTTCATACTTGACAATGCTTACGTTGCTACAAGTAAACTAATGTGATAATGTGAGACAAGGGAGCCCAGGCCACAGCCATGAGGGTAGTGTAAGATCCGTGTCTCCATCTGGTGCTCACCTCTCTCCTCAGCACAACACACACAGGCATCTGACCACGTCCACTCTTGGCAGATCTCATTCACTGGAATTCTGATTGGTCCCCTGTTGATGGTTCTCTCATTCCAGCCACAGTACTTCAGCCAGCAGTCTCCACCAGACCTCGTCAGTGATTGGTTGTCTGTTTGTGCCATACTCTATCGTTGAAGCTGCTTTTGGATATTTGACTACGACCCTTGCCTTGGAGATCTCACCGACTACATCTTAAGCCTTCGTCCCTCCTGTACCTTCGCCTGGTTACACAGTCTTTGCCCGTGTCTGAACCTGCCCATCCACTACCTAGTTACTGCCTCGTCCTACCAGAACTATTGCTGTGTGGGAAACTGCTTGACCAACATGATTACTGCTTTACCCCTAGTGGGTCCAGAATCAAACATCCTAATGAATCCTATTCACTTCCCTTGATTATTTACAGAAATATTTATTGCTCTTTAGTGTTCATTTTGATTTGAGTTAGCACTACCTGGCCACCTTGGTTAGCACTACCTAAACACCTTGCTCTGGCCAAGAAGTGAGTAAAGCCACATTTAGGTAGGAGTCATTGGTTCTAATAGTCCACTGTTTACTGATGATCCTACTGCTTACTATTTTCTACAAACACATCTTGAAATCACCTAAAAGACAAAGTTTCTGCTCCTCAACAACTGTGACTTGACATTAGAATTAAAGCATTGTGGGAAAGAAATTTATTTAGTTTTCTGTAAGGAAATGTTTAATTGCCAACTGGCTATAATCAATTAACATTATTATTTTATTATTTTTAAACCTTTCCTTTCAACAAGGAACACAGACTGAGAGCATGCTCTCTTTAACAGCTGGGCCCTGTGTATACATGCTTACACAAAGAGTTTTGATTCAGTGACTAAAAGCAAACAGTGGATTTTGGGCCTGGCCAGGTCTGAAATGTTGTTTAGGTGTATTAACCTAAAGAAATGCAGCACACTTGCTTTCACACAGTGGAAACAGTATATAAACTGTAAATGTGTATGTAACTATTTCTCACAAACACATGTAACACCTCTGAATATACAAATCATGTAATACTATCCAGGTTTACATACAACTCATGTGCGATCTGAGCATGCCTGACCTACCACTCTGGAGGATTACTTACATCAGACATCTCGTTTTTTTTAGTTTAATTTACACTCTTCAATGTATGGCTGTTGTTACAATTTTACGTGGAGACATACAGACTATGCACAAAGCTATTCAACACATCAATTTTCTGTCTTGATTGGATGACTATTAAAGCTTAAATGATTTCTTTACTGACTACTGTTTAATGTATTGATGTAGATGCTTCTTGAAGTCTGGGATTTCCTAATCGTTGTCCAGTTAATCTTCTGAATCATGGCATCTTTGTACTTCAGATAATAGTTGAGATTTGTTAATAACTCCGGCTATATTCAGGGCAGCAATGTGGTTTACAACTGTATCAATGCAATCACAGTTGTCCATTGTGGAAAATCCACGTTTGCAATTCTTCGAAGGAGAGAGGTGAGTTTCTACTGAGGAAATCACTCATAGTAGAGATGAGGTCCAGTTAAGGAGAGAGGTGAGTTTCTACTGAGGAAATCACTCATAGTAGAGATGAGGTCCAGTTAAGGAGAGAGGTGAGTTTCTACTGAGGACATCTCTCATAGTAGAGATGAGGTCCAGTTAAGGAGAGAGGTGAGTTTCTACTGAGGACATCACTTATAATGGAGATGAGGTCTTGTAAGTAGAGAGATGATTGCACCTTTTTATTTCCTTCCCAAACAATATGAAAAGAAAGATTTTGAGTGTAATAAAATATTGTGTATAACTAGGATTTAAAATAAATTATGTCAGTTTATAAATAACTTAAAATATATTATGTCAGGTCAATGTATTTCCACTATGTCTGCCATAGAACACACAAGATACATAGAAAATATTTATTTGGTCCATCATTTCCATTCAGTCTCCCAGCATCAAACTGGTGCCATAACCCCACTGGCCAGAGGTGTCCTACTTGAGTCACAAGGAAAATAAATTACCAGCGCTAAGAACATTAATACATTCATCATTAATCACGGTCATGATAAATGCAACTGAATTTCTCTACAGAAAGGTACATTGTGTGTATTAAGCGAATGTTGTCCCCCAGTGAATATTATTTCACCCTAAAAATACAGAACACAACTGAGAGATTAAAGCACAACTACACCCATTTAGGACCAAGATCAACCAAGATCTGATAAATGTGTTTTTGTACCAAACACCGAGCTACTGAATATTATCAACAACATTATGATTTTGTGTCTTGATGATTAAATATTCTAATAATTAGATATACACACACTGTATTTACACTCAATGTGTTAATTGTGTCTGAAAATAATGTAAAATATAGTAACATGTTCTATATGATTTCTATCAAATTATACTGTCTTTATGCCACAAGGTGGCAGGAGATCATTCATAATGTTTGCACTCTTTCTGTAGAATTATACTGTCCATTTTAATAATATCTAATAATAACACTGTTCAATGTAAGAACATGTGTCATGTTAATATACCTTTTTATTTTCTCATCGAATGAAAGAGTAAAATAATTTGCGCCTAGAAGAAGATATGATGCTTGATGATTATGAAGTATTTTTAGAAACATCTCATAAAACATTTTTGTCATAATAATAAAATATTTTCCTCTATTTTTATACAATTCAAAGGGATTATTTAACATTTGAGTAAACCTGTATTAGATCCTAAATAAGAGTAAAAAACAGAGTTAGGCTCACTATTTTTAATCAGTTAAATTAATAATTCCAAACATCACTCTATTTCAGTATTAATAAGAGTGATGTTCCTCCACAAGCAGAAATACACACACATGGTTTCTGTAATGCTCTTTATTTAATATCCAAACAATATAGCAATGCTCAAACAATCTCTGTTAATTATGTACTATACTGTATCTATTATTTATGATACATCTATGAATACAGGAATTTCTCTTCTCTTAAATAGAATATCGCATATACCAGATTAAACATTTCACTAAACTGGTTTCTACTATTCATTGCTGCATTCAGACTTCCTGATGCCTTTCTCAGTGAACTTGGAGTCCACAGTGACTTTACATGAGAACTCTTTGTCCTGGTTCCATTCTGACGTGTCAATGGTCAGATAGCTGCTGAGCTGGAACGTCTTGTCATCTTGTGGTACAGCAGTACTGGTAACAATGTTACTGGTGACCGGACTCCCACCCGCGGTCCAGCTGACATCAGCGTAGCCCATGGCCATCTGACTGGCCAGACACACCAGGGTGACTTTACTGGACTTCAACTCATCACTGGATGGAGGGTAGATGACCAAGATAGGGGGAGGGAGAGTAGAGCCTGGAATGATTTGAAGAAAAATAACGCTGTCACTATATATGTTTGTTACCAGAATTAAACAGGGTTGCTGAAATTACAAACAAACTTTATCTTGAATGCGGAAAACAATAACAAAAATATCTTACATTCAATTATTCTCAAACAATATTATTTTCTATTTTCCTTTACTCTGCATTTTCGTATTTGTAATTGACCTATGAACTACAATATAATTTTGATTTGATTTCTATTACCATTTATTCAATAATGACTGGTTGCAAATGACACAAAATCCAATATCTACTATTTATGTAATGACAGTGTGTTTAGTTACCATTCAAATACACAGAATATATAACAATGTGACTTCAGGTTATACAAAATCATGTACACTTCACATGAACACTTTACACCATGTATCATCTAAGTACATGATTACTGTACAATTATAAAAAAATGCCTTCAATCTCTAATAAAAAGTGACTGTAAATTAACTATCAAAAATACTATGCACACTGTCCATTCCATATTATTATCAGTCTAAACCCAAAATTCAGCTCCGGAAAAACATTTAGACACCATTCATTAAAGAATAGTAAATTTGAATATCATGTTCAGTACATAAACATTTAACTCCACTTTTACAAGCGTCCATGAGACAAGATAAAAACAATCTACTCACCAGTGACAATGAGCTTGGTTCCTTGTCCGAATACCACAGTGATTCAGTTTGTAAACATGGTCGTACAAAAACCTCCTCACTCTCACTACTGAGAGGACGGGAAGTGAAACAGCCCTTTCAGACAGATTAACTCTCTACCAACAGATCAGGGACTTCCAGGAATTCTCTCTCTGTGGAAACATCATATAGCCTCACATTCAGGAGAAATGTCTCCTTCCCTGTTCCTGGAGAGCTACTGTCCTGGTGGTTTTCACTCCAACTCTCATTCAGCCCACTTGACTCTAATAATTAGACAGTTGATAACTGAATGAGGCGGCAATATTCATGGGGTTGGAGGTAAAACAGCCAGGACAGTTTCTCTCCAGGAGAAAGATGTGATCCTGTTATTCTTACAATGTATTCTCACAGCTTTCAGAGCCCATCACTGTGATCAGTAATCACTGATTCAGTTGAACTGCCTCTAACAATATTAATGTTTATTAGTCTGTGCATTAAAAAGCAGATCAGTTACTCAGGGAGGTTTTTGTCATGATGTATATCACTGTGATACAACCTCACTATCAGTATCATCAAATGTCTGACAGTAATACACTGCTGAGTCTCCTGACTCCACCTGTTTAATGATCAACTGATAATCTAATTCTGATGTGGATTTAGAGTTGAACCGACTGGAGGAGAATCCTGTCCCATAGGAAGTAGAGCTGCTAATAAAGCTATATTTCAGAACATACTGAGGAACACCACCAGGAACCTGTTTATACCAACGGACAGCATTTCCATCATATCTGCCAATGTTACAGTCCATAGTGACCTCCTGTCCTGTAGTCTTGGTCTGGACTGAGGGCGTCTGGGTCAATACAATCACACCATGAACACCTGATGAAACACATCACTTTATCAGAAGACAAACTACAAACAATAACTTTTTATGCTTAAAAAAGTAACAGTCAAATGTCAATAAATCAATCATTTATGAACAATGTACCGGTTAGAGCAGTGATGAGAGTGCAGAGTGTCCCCAGCATGTTGTCAGTGTGTGATGTGAACAACCCTTACTGTCCAGATGAGAGATGAGCAGGTTGAAGTGTGAGGAGAGGAGAGACTACAGGACCCACCTATAAGGAGACAGACAGGGAGAGCTAGAGGGAGGGGCCTTTATCTTTTAGCCTTTTACCTTTAGAAAATTGATCTTCAGATATTTCACATACAGAACTATACTCCATGAAATATGAATAGCAAACTGAATATAAATAGCTATTATAACCAATCTTTAAACTTTTACATCGTATTACATGAAACAAGTATTTTGTTTCTCCTTATTAATTTTATTTCAGTTGTGTAAAGTCATCATCCTCATACGACATGTCATGTCTTAATATTTATTATACTACATTATACATACGTCATAGGTGTGACCAGACCCTAAATTGATACCTTGGTTCAAAAGCTGCATACTTAAGGTTCCATTTTGTTATTTCATAGGAATTAAATAACGAGGCTGTGCAATGCTTAGTGAGCATTATTTAAGGTTTTTGGTTGATATGAGATACACAAGTTGGGGCGACTGTGTCGTCTAGTGTTGCAGAACATTGAGCCAGTAAATATTTGGTTTTAATCACTAAACCAACAAGGTAAATTAAACATGTTGTTCTGCCCTTGAGAAACACAGTTAACCATTACTGTTCATAGATTGTTTTCAGTGTTATTTTGCACCTTATATTTAGTCAATTTTGATTACATTTATTGTGACAGTGAAAAAAAACTGTGATCTATTTTCATCAACAACACACCTTTTTGTTTGACTCACATTTTGTTTGAATTGTGAGCTACAGAACATAATTTACAACTGATGATAACATTAAGAGACCACCGCAAATTGAACGCTTCTGTTCCTCACTCAACATGTTCCTTTTAAATTTTCTGGGGAAAGGAAAGAGAAAGGTGCAGTGGTCTCTTCATTTTTTACAGAGCTGTTTATCCAGAAGACATAGGGACTCATTAGAGGAAAATCTGGTTGACTCAGTTGTAAATCTTTGCTACACTTGTGAGTTGACTGAACACAACTCTTTGCATCCTGTTGTTCCCTGTAATGAAAGCAATGAGCAAAGTGTTTCCCTGAAAGTACGGATGAAACCCTGTTCTTAAGACATGTAGCCCATTTTTATACAAAATTGCAAGCCAAATCTCTACTTCCATCATCTGTAATACTAGCAATAGTTGATGATTTTTAAGGAATACATGATATTATCCAGTCACATGTGCTATTCAGATTGAAAGAAAAGCTATGTGCACCTATGGTCCCAGAAGTGGACATACAGTAACTGGCGTGATTGATGTTTTGAATGGTGAAGATCTCTACAGTTCCAATTTGTTTAAAGCAGAATGAGGCAGGCAACGAGTGTTTTGCGCAATATGTGCCACTTAACAAACCATTGAATTTCTCTTTTGGTTTGATTCAGTAAGGAAGCAGCAGAAACATACACACTATTGTGTTCAATCTGTTGATGTTTTGCGAGATGTGTGCCATGGCAAAATTAAAAAACATGTTCTTTAAGTCAGAGGCATAATCGTTTGTCTTGATTCTTTGTAGGATGCTTTAGAGGTAACCAGTCCTCTTGGGTCTGGCAAGAATAAGCACAAGATAGTGTCAGCATATGTTACACTTGCTGACATCTTACATCATAATAAACTTGTTTTACTCTGCAAAGAACAGGATTTTAAGTGTTTAGGACAGGATATAGTCCTGGGTCGGCTGATTAAAGAACAAAAAAATTGGGACATGCGGAATCAACTTGCCTGATGGACAGGTTTACAATGGAACACTTTGTGCCATTGCCAGGTATAACCTGGGATCACACAAGATTGGAGGCTTTGTAGAGATGACCAGCAAAAGTGTCTACTTCTGCAGATATTGTGAATATGACAGAATAACATTTGAGGCAGATCCTCTTCCCAAGGCAACAGTTGCACAGTGCAGTCATACACTGATCATGTTCATACTCAGAACAGTGATTTGGAATCAAATGCTTGTGGAAGTGTCACATTTTACACACTAAATGTCTTTGTGCATTTAGTGTTTCAGAAACAGAGACCATCAATCTGATTCTCCAGGCTCTTCATAGCTTCTCACCACTTTCAAGCTCAACACCACAATCCAGCCCATCACCAAACGTAGCTTCATCATCTTCTCTCTCCAGGCCATCGCCACATTTAGCTTTATCATCTTCTCTCTCCAGCCGAATACCCATGTCTCAACTCTGTTGATAAACCTTATGGACTTTAAGTGGGACTTCATTTAGGAAAGTTGGTTTTCATATTCAATTACTCAGTACCACTATTGTCTTTCCGCACATACAAACAACCCAGTACTCTGCCTTCATGCCCATATAACTCAATGAATCTCCTATCTTGCCGATATTAACTGTAGTATTTTGATGTTTTCAGGTGCTTCATAGGCAAACGACAGACGGCTAGCGGAAAGAAGCGAGTGTTGAAGACGCCCTGGACAGCTTGGTTACCCTTTTGACCTTTAACTGAACCTTTATTGAACACACGGTCCTGAACTTAATCCTTCTAGAAAAATGAATGCTGATGCTTAATACATGTTTTTATATGTGAAACTGTCACAACACTAGGCTTGTTGAAACGATGTTTGTACAATGGTACTAATCAAATTCAGACCTAGAGCTGTTACAGATCAAATGTGTGTTGCCGTTTTTTTTTTACATTGAATAAATGTATCATATTTATATTTACGCATGTTTGGAACCACTTAAAATCTTTTTGATATGTGAGTTCTGCTGGTACATTTACTTTTCTAGGATTTTTTTGTAGTATCATTTAGACAGTTACTGTATTTTAGTCATTATGTACATAAAGCTCTGATAAAAACTAAGAGACCGCTGCACCTTTCTCTTTCCTGTCCAAACATTTTGAAAGGATAGTTTTGAGTGAGGAACAGAAGTGTTCAATTTGCAGTTGTCTCTTAACATTTACCCTTTTGTTCCCCACTTCCTTTTGGACTTTTTGGAAAGAAAAGAGATCGGTGCAATGGTCTCTTAATTTTTCCTGGAGCTGTATGTTATACAGATACAGGTGACACATTTAATTATCTGGATACTGTAGAAATGACAGTAAAGTGCTGGCAAATCTGAGGCCAGGACTTTACTATTATTTCTTAGATAAACAGTAATTATCTGTATTATACTTCTACAATAAACAACTGTAATTGTGATTGCAGCATTCATACTGTAGAAATTTCAGGGGAAGAGCAGGCAACCCTGCTCCCACTACTTTACTGTTTTCCTACAGAGAAATGTTTAACAGTGAGTATAACACTAAATGACTAATGATGTAATACAGCAGGTCTCTACTGTAAACCAAGGGATGGACTATCATGATCGTAATATGATGATGATTTATGGTTTAGGACCAGTTGATTTACTAGTTAATAACATTCTACTAAATGTATAGGAAGGTTCAGTAAAACACCAACATGGTCTGTTCTCATACTGAAGACACACTGGTTCAGGATGACTTGACATTCATTTAGTGTCTATATTCAGAACATCTGAAAGCAGAAGTGAGTGTGTCTGGTGAAGAAGTTTTTGTCACGGTTTATATTACTGTGATACCAGCATGAAAGGAGAGTCATTCACTGTCTGACAGTGATACACTGCTGAGTCTGACTCCTCCACATTATTGATGATGAACTGATAATCCTTATTAGATGTGGCTTTAGATGTGAAACGATCAGAGGAAAACCCAGATCCATATCGTTTAGGTGAGTTATCAGAATAATAAGAGCTTAACACATACTGAGGAGCTCCTCCTGGAACCTGCTTATACCAGTGTACCCAATTATCTTCATCTTTGCTAATGTCACAGTAAAAAGTGGCAGTTGTCTTTGTACTGACTGTCAGTACTGATGGTGTCTGTATCACTGCTTTCTGGCAACTGACATCTGGGGGAAAATACATTATACATTCAATACATTTTAGACTCATTAGGAAAATTAGTACAGTAAATACCTTGAAAAATAGCAAAGTGAAACATCAGGCACATTATCACTAAAACATGAAGGAAACTTTAAGTAAGTCGGACTCCTTACATGTTAGAGCAGTGATGAGAGTGCAGAGTTTCCCCAGCATGTTGTCAGTGTGTGATGTGAACAACCCTTACTGTCCAGATGAGAGATGAGCAGGTTGGAGTGTGAGGAGAGGAGAGACTACAGGGCCCTCCTATAAGGAGACAGACAGGGATAGCTAGAGGGAGGGGCTACTATAGGTAACCTATAAGGAGACAGATGGGGGGGACAGTGTTTTTATAGTTGGGTGTCAATATATCATCATCATCTTCATCCGCTAATCCATTGGCAGCAGCACCAAAAGGGGACCCCTAACTTCCTTTACCTGAGCTACATTTGCCAGCTCTGACTGGGGGATCCCAGCTGGACGTGCCTGGAACACCTCCCTAGGGAGACGTCCAGGGAGCATCCTTACGAGAGGCCCCAACCACCTCAACTGGCTCCTTTCAATGCAGAAGAGCAGCGGCTCCACTCTGAGTTCCTCACAGATGCCTGTTCTCACCCTCTAAAGCAGTCTCCAACCACGTTTCTAATAAAACTAATTTCAGCAATGTAGTTATTTCGGTGTTAGACTAATGCTGGGTCAATATACAGTATATTAAATGCATTTTATTTCATACTACATAGGCCAGCAATCTGCATCTTCAGATGGACTCTGATGGAATCATATAAATTGCTGACAGTCTTATACTTAGTCCCCCATTGGACTCAAAATGAATTTCATTGTTTGCCACTGATCTACATAAACATTCCATGATGTCAATGTGAAAAGTAAGAACAGAAAGTTCAGGTTTAGCATGTTTAGAGAGTTGATGCACAGAGAAAGGATTTTTTCTTTGCATTCTTCTTCACTCCATATCAAACACTTTGATTAGATTGTCTAGTAGCTTTTTAATTTCAATGCCACATAATTTGAGAAGCTTGCACACTGTGACCAGTTTCATCTGCGATGGCTGACTCCAACTGTCATGGCTCCAAGAGAGTGGTTACTCTCAGACCTCCAGGATGTCTGCTCAACTATCGTTTAGGAAATTACAGCCCTCATAGCTGTTCAGCTGAGGTCGGCTATAGAGAATGCTTTAGTACCTTCTATTGAGGCGGCTCTGACACCTTTCTCTTCTACTCTGAATGGTATCCGAGCCGCTGCTGAGGACCAGGCATGGACGCCTAGTGGCTACAGTGACTGCTTTTTTTCCTTTGGGGAATCTGTTTCCCAACTGACCAATAAATGGTGGACAAGACTGGCGACCTGGAGGCCCGCTCACACCACTGCAACCTTTGGGTGAATGGAATTCCAGAGACGTTGGAGGGCGGGGACTGGCTGGTATTCATGGCAGATTCTTTTGATGAAGTGTTGGGTTGCACACTTTCCTTCTCGCCTAAAAGTAGACAGGGCTCATTGCATCGGCCCTCCCCCAATGGTTGGAGGTGACAACACTAGGCCCAGGTTGTTTAATCATTAGGTTCCATCATTTCCAGGACAAGGAGCAGGTTCTCCCAGGCAAAACTGACACCAACTACACTACCGCGGTTGCAAGGTGTTTATTTTCCCTGAACTCACGACTGCTGATGCTAGAAAAAGAGCTGCATTCCTTGATTTGAAAAGCAACCTATAGGAGAAGAAAGTCAAATTCTCTCCCTGCTTTCCTGCCCCACTATGTAATGAACTCGTCCTGGTTCGACTCTCACTAGAAAGCCCAGTGCCGGTTCGACCACTTTCTGTGTTTTCAATGCAAATGTCTGTTTCCTCCCTTCTATTATTATAAATGGCTGGAGGAACTTGCACTGGTTCCTCTCCTATAAGTTACAGGACCTCATCTCTACAATCAGTGGTGTCCTCAGTAGAAACTCACCTGTCTCCTTACAGGACCTCATCTCTACAATCAGTGGTGTCCTCAGTAGAAACTCACCTGTCTCCTTACAGGACCTCATCTCTACTATCAGTGGTGTCCTCAGTAGAAACTCACCTCTCTTCTTACAGGATCTCATCTCTATTATCAGTGGTTTCCTCAGTAGAAACTCACCTGTCCCCTTACAGGACCTCATCTCTACTATCAATCAAATTTATTTTATAAAGCCTTTTTTAAATCAACAGTTGTCACAAAGTGCTTTCACAAAACACACAGCCTTAAACCCCAGGGAGCAAACGATGGTAGAGATGAACTTCAGTGGCTAGGAAAAACTCCCTAAGAAATCTAAAATTTAGAAAGAACCCTAGGGAGAAGCCAGGCTCCGAGGGGTGACCAGTCCTCTTCTGGCTGTATTGGGTGAACATATTTGTCACTTCCCCGCCTCCACAAGCACGCAGCAGAGGGCGCCCGCGCTCCAGAAACTCAGTGCGACCTAAACACACCTGTCACCAATCACCAAATCACACACCTGTCCCCAGTCACCTCATCACCAAGCACTCAAATACAGCTCCCTGCCACTTCACCCCTGCCAGATCAATGGTTCATGTTTACATGCCACATCTCGCGTTCTCTAGTTTCTCGACCTGCCTATCCGTGCTCCGACCCATCGCCCGCTCTCGACCAATCTGCCTGACCCTTGCCTGTACTTCAGTAGCCCGCCGGTGTTTCGACCTCTCGCCTGTCCCTGACCACTCTGCTAGCTTCCCTATTGTACTTCTGCCGCCAGCCCGTGTACCGACTCTCTGCCCGTCCCTGACTACTCTGCCTATCGCTCGTATGCCCCTTCGCCGCCGATTCGTTTGATGACTTACCTCCCGTCCCTGTACACTCTACCCGCCCTTTTCCCTCCTGCTCCCTGTCAGCGTTTGGATCCCCACCTGCACACGTGACAATATTAGGAGTCCAAATTTTGATAGTTCATGTGGGCTGAGCCCAGAGTCTATTTAAACTTAGTCCAGATCGGAAGCATAACCAGATGGACAAGGACAGGGACAGATGGGGGGGTCAGCAGAGTGGCAGCTGAAATCGTCATGTATCGTCTTGACCTGCAACACAACTAGGAAGTCTTTGGACAGGGACCACAATGAGTTAACCCTGGTACTCCGCAGGTGTGGGTCAAGACCTCATGTCCTCCTAAGCATTTTGACCCTACTCCTCCAACACAATAATATAGCGGCGTAAGACGTTGGGGCTGAGGCTCTTTGTGGTGTCCTACTATCCATGGTGTCCTCAGTAGAAACTCACCTTTCTCCTTAAAGGACCACATCTCTACTATCAGTGGTGTCCTCAGTAGAAACTCACCTCACTCTTTACAGGACTTCATTTCTAGTATCAGCGATTTTCTCAATAGAAACTCACCTCTCTCCTTAAAAACCTGGATTTTCCATAATAGACAACTACGATGGCATTGATACAGCTGTAAACCACATCGCTGCCCTGAATATAGCTGGTGATATTAACAAATCTCATCTACTATCTGGTGTACAATGATGCCATGATTCAGAAGATAATTTGGACGACGATGAGGAAAGAAGTATCTACATCAATACATTAAACAGTAGTCAGTAAAGAGATCATTTAAGCCCTAATAGTCATCCAATCAAAACAGAAAACATGCATTTTAGCAAGCTTTTGTATTTTATGCACTGACAAATGTATATGACTTAAAAGAAGCAACATGAATTGATGCATTGAACAGCTTTGTGCATAGTTTGTATGTCCCCAGGTTAAACTGTAACAAAAGCCATATAATGAAGAGTGTAAATTAAACTAAAACAACAAACACATATTTGTGGGAGAAATTGTGTCACTATTTTAAAACCAGGTATCTGACGTAAGTAATCCTCCAGAGTGGTTGGTCAGGCATGCTCAGATTGCACATGAGTAGTATGTAAACCTGTTACATGTGCTTGTGAGAAATAGGTACATACATATTTATAGTTTATATACTGTTTCCACTGTATGAAGGCAAGTGTGCTGCATTTCTTTAGGTTAATACACCTAAGCAACATTTCAGACCTGGTCAGGCCCAAAATCCACTGTTTGCTTTTAGTCACTGAATCAAAACTCTTTGTGTAAGCATGTATACAGAGGGCCCAGCTGTTAAAGAGAGCATGCTCTCAGGCTGTGTTCCTTGTTGAAAAGAAAAGTTAAATAATAATAATAATAATTTTCATTGATTACAGCCAGTTGGCAATTAAACATTTCCTTACAGAAAACTGAAGACATTTGTTACCCATTATGCTTTAATTCTAATGTCAAGTCACAGTTGTTGAGGAGCAGAATCTGTGATTTTTGTGATGTCAGAATTGTGTTTGTAGAAAATAGTCAGCAGTAGGATCATCAGTAAACAGTGGACTATTAGAACCAATGACACCTACCTAAATGTTGCTTTACTCGCTTCTTGGCCAAAGCAAGGTGTTTAGTTGGCCAGGTGGTACTGGTCTATCAAAATGATAGAGCAATAAATATTTCTGTAAATATTCAAGGGAAGTGTATAGCCTTTGACTAAGTTCATCAACTGTGTAACCAGGCGAAGGTACAGGAGGGATGAAGGCTTAAGATGTAGTTGATGAGATCTCCAAGGCAAGGGTCGTAGTCAAACATCCAAAAGCAGCTTCAACAATAGAGTATGGCACAAACAGACAACCAATCTCTGACGAGGCCTGGTGGAGACCTGCATGTGTGTTAGTGGAGACCGTGTTCATAGGCAGCATTCCTCCTCCTCCAAACACAGTGAGTTGAGTTGATGCCAAGGAGCTCGATATTGGGATCATCTGACCACAGAACTTTACACTCACCTAAAGGATTATTAGGAACACCATACTAATACTGTGTTTGACCCCCTTTCCCCTTCTAAACTGCCTTAATTCAACGTGGCATTGATTCAACAAGGTGCTGAAAGCATTCTTTAGAAATGTTGGCCCATATTGATAGGATAGCATCTTGAAGTTGATGGAGATTTGTGGGATGCACATCCAGGGCAGGAAGATCCCGTTGCACCACATCCCAAAGATGCTCTATTGGGTTGAGATTTGGTGACTGTGGGGGCCATTTTAGTACGGTGAACTCATTGTCATGTTCAAGAAACCAATCTGAAATGATTCAAGCTTTGTGACATGATGCATTATTCTGCTGGAAGTAGCCATCAGAGGATGGGTACATGGTGGCCATAAAGGGATGGACATTGTCAGAAACAATGCTCAGGTAGACCGTGGCATTTAAACAATGCCCAATTGGCACAAAGGGTCCTAAAGTGTGCCAAGCCTGCACAGGGGAAACAAGGCATGATGGATGCATGTTCTCATTCGGTTTATGCCAAATTCTGACTCTACCATCTCAACAGAAATCGAGACTCATCAGACCAGGCAACATTTTTCCAGTCTTCAAATCTCCAATTCAGGTGAGCTCTTGCAAATTGTAGCCTCTTTTTACTATTTGTAGTGGCGATGAGTGGTGCCCGGTGGGGTCTTCTGCTGTTGTAGCTCATCCGCCTCAAGGTTGTGCGTGTTGTGGCTTCAGAAATGCTTTGCTGCATACCTGGGTTGTAACAAGTGGTTATTTCAGTCAAAGTTGCTCTTCTATCAGCTTGAATCAGTCGGCCCATTCTCCTCTGACCTCTAGCACCGACAAGGATTTTTTGCCCACAGGGGTTTCACATCAGATAGGAGAATATAGGGTTTAGTTCAGTGAACGTCCACTAGAGGCCCACACAGGACCACCAATATAGGAAAGAAATTCAGGTACTTTACATCAGACACAGCTGTTTGTACAGCCCCAGTTTCATTCCCACCCAAAGACTAACCGATGGTTTCACATCTACTATCTGTAGTTACCAGAGTCATTCACCAGGGACGTGTTCTATGTCTGACACTGAGTTACAGACAGTAATGCATTGATCTATTTCTCTCCCAGGACACACCTGTTTCTCTCTCCCCTTATTATTTATAGCTTTATGTAAATTATGTTATTTTGTGTTCTCTAAGTAAACCCCATATACTTAAAAAACCTCTATATGTGCATTTAAAAAAACTCACTGAATGTTAACAGAGTAGACATCTATGAGAAGCATAAACATGCTTGACATTCTTTTAAAAAGCTGTCTCATGCAATACTGTCCTTATCAAACTTGAAACTGAGATAAGAGAAATAAGAGATTAATCAATAACCAACACGGCAGTTTTTGTTTTACTGATATTAATTTTGGAGTCAATAGACCATTGAATCTTCCACTTGGTCTCAGATTCTTCAACAAGCTGCCTGTCCAACTCCAGCCAAGATTTGATTTGATGATCTCAATAATGTGAACAGAAATCTATGCCAAGTTTGTGAAGCACCCGGGGTATTTCTGCAGCATGAGCTGTGTTTCTCACCTCAGCCATGTTGGTGGCATTCCTGACCAGTGCCCATCTTGCCCCATATTTAGTATTTGAGAACGGCCTGTTCAAGAGAGATTTACAGTTGTGCCATATTCTCTCCACGTCTGAATAATGAATTTTACCATCATCTGGGGGATATTCAGTGCCTTGGAAATGCGTAAATATTCTACCCCAGATTTGTGCTTTGAATAATCTACATCCAAATTTGCTTTAAATGTTCCTTCAACTTCTCAATGTAGTTTTTGTTATAAAATGTACTAACCAACTGTGGGACCGCCCAGATACAGGATTATTTAACCAGAACCTTCCCTGCACACTGGTGGACTAATTAAATTACTTTAGTTAGACCAAAGCTCATTCTGGTGTGTCATAGCAAAGAGATTGTACAGTTACAAAAATAATGTTTTTTGTGTAATATTTGGACATTCATTTAGAATTACGGATTTGCTGTTTTTCTGTAATTAAATTATTTTTTATCAGACACAAATACAAAACCAAGTCAAAACCAAGACAAAATTACATGAATAATCAATAAAAAAATGTATAAGAATTATCCTACTAAAAGTTCTAATAAAACAAATGTAAGCACAACATCAAGAGGGAGCCTCTGTAGTATATGAAAATATTCAAAAAAAGAGAATAATTACCTAAGCGAAATAAAACATAATATAGCCATAGAGAAATAGTAGGGGTGAACAGATTTCTAGTTTAGGAGAATCCTGCGTTGAGCCAGGAGGGAAGTAAAAGCCCCAATGTCAGCTGGCTGGGGGCTAAAGAGTACAGGTCCTCTGAAATACCAAAAACAGCAATCCTGGGACATGGTTGCAGGTTAATGTTTGGCATTTCAGATACAATTTGGAGAATGGATTGCCAGTACTTCCTAAGGGCAAGGCCCAGAGTTTACATATGATTCAGGTCACAAGGGGAGACATGACATCTATCACATTCATCGTTCACATTCAGATAGATGTCAGCTGTCTATCCTTGACCTGGTAAAAAAAGCCCAATGCAGAACCTTGAATTGTGAATGGCCAAGACGAACACAAAATGGTAGTGGAGCGTACACTGTCAATCTTCTTGTCCCGCATATTTTTCTCAGACCTGAGAGGTTAATCCTTTCTGTTGAGGTAGTAAAGACCAAAACTATCCCAGGGTCGGCCAGGGGGTTCCCTCCTCCCTAAAGTAGTGTATTTTAGGAACGGGGGAGATGTGGTTGTAGTTAATAGGGCCCATATCCGATGCAGAGAAAAAAAATTAAACGATGCCGAAACTGATGCCAGACCTTGAGTGTGGAAATTACCTAGAGACTATCAGTATAGCAAGAGGGGAGTACCAGCAAAGAACAGCAGAGCAAAGATAAGAAAATATTTTTAAAATTGCAGGACCGCGCCTCAGGCAGGCACCATGAGGTATCTGGAGCAGGCAACCAGAATGGCAATTTCAGAAAAATGGCAGCCCAATAGTAATAAAAAATGTTGGGTAGTGCAAGCCATCCACTGAATCTGCATCTCTGAAGCAAATAAAGTACCTTACCTCCCCAGATAAATAAGGTAAAAGCCAGATTGTTTGTCCGTGTAATGGGTCTCAGTTTTGCCTGTGAGAACCTGCTCCTTGTCCTGGAAATGATGGAACCTATAGATTAAACAACCTGGGCCTAGTGTTGTCACTTCCAACCATTGGGGGAGGGCCGATGCAATGAGCCCTGTCTACTTTTAGGCGAGAAGGAAAGTGTGCAACCCAACACTTCATCAAAAGAATCTGCCATGAATACCAGCCAGTCCCCGCCCTCCAACGTCTCTGGAATTCCATTCACCCAAAGGTTGCAGTGGTGTGAGCGGGCCTCCAGGTCGCCAGTCTTGTCCACCACTTATTGGTCAGTTGGGAAACAGATTCCCCAAAGGAAAAAAAGCAGTCACAGTAGCCACTAGGCGTCCATGCCTGGTCCTCAGCAGCGGCTCGGATACCATTCAGAGTAGAAGAGAAAGGTGTCAGAGCCGCCTCAATAGAAGGTACTAAAGCATTCTCTATAGCCGACCTCAGCTGAACAGCTATGAGGGTTGTAATTTCCTAAACGATAGTTGAGCAGACATCCTGGAGGTCTGAGAGTAACCACTCTCTTGGAGCCATGACAGTTGGAGTCAGCCATCGCAGATGAAACTGGTCACAGTGTGCAAGCTTCTCAAATTATGTGGCATTGAAATTAAAAAGCTACTAGACAATCTAATCAAAGTGTTTGAAATGGAGTGAAGATGAATGCAAAGAAAAAGTCTAACATAAATGAGCAAATGCACTAGAGCCTCTCTCTGAGCATCAACTCTCTAAACATGCTAAACCTGAACCTTCTGTTCTTAATATTCACATTGACATCATGGATTGTTTATGTTGATTAGTGGCAAACAATGAAATCCATGTTGGTTTCCTGTAACATAATAAAATGTGGAGTCCAATAGGGGACTAAGCATTTTATATTCAGGAGTCCACCTGAAGAAGCTGATTGCTGACCTATGTCGTATGAAATATAATGTATATTTTGTATATTGACACTACATTCAGCTTCAATGGGGGATGACGTTTGGTCTGTACCCTCACTACAGTCGGTTTCAAACCATACATTTCAACATTAAAGCTATTGAGAGGAAAATATATTTAGCTTTCACTTAATGTTTGGTTAACCCAAAACTGAATATGCTTGTGTTGGGGAAATTACCACAGTTGAGACCAGTCTTAACACTACATTTTAACCCTTAGTAATAGGCTACTATGAATCAATGGGAGAGGTTGTTTGGGGTCATCCTAGGGGTCAGCCCCCCTTCCTGGAGCCCTTGACTACACCCACTTATTGTGAGAGCAAATTATTTATTTAAATATTATGCAATGTGATTTTCTGAATATTTGTTCTAGATTCTGTCTCTCACAGTTGAAATGTACCTATGATAAAAATTACAGAACTCTACATGCTTTGTAAGTAGGAAAACCTGCAAAATAAGCAGTGTATCAAGTACTTGTTCTCCCAACTGTATCTGACCATGGTCCCTGGCCCTTGAGAGAGTTTTGTTGGAACAACCTCATTCTCCCTTTTGGAGGTTTAACACTCCTATCTGATGGGGCCACCTGCGACCTCATGTCCACTCTATTTTCTTTTTCCAAATTTGACTGGCTCTACTTCATACACTACCATTGAGGACTCTTAAGGCCTACCTACGAGATATAGTAATTCAACATCTTGTCCACTGAAGATACGGCTGCTGTTGCGCTCCTTTGTTACTTTGCTTCTCATCTACTTCCCCAAATGAATGATTCTTCTAGTGGTTACATTTCAGACCCCAAGAGCATCAATGACGCCTTAACATTTTTCTATTCCTGCCTATACATGTCTGAGTGTCCATCACATACTGCCAATGTGATTGGTTCCTGTGTGATCTGGAGACTCCTTCTGTTGACCCCGACGCTGCAGGACCTTCTCAGCCTTGAAGAGGTTGGTCAGTCTATCAAGTCCATGCAGACTAGTAAAGCTCCAGGGCCCGGTGGGTTTTCTGTTAAGTTCTTGAAGAAATGTCATGCCAAGATAGCACCCTAACTATTGTACAATGAGAGTCAATGGAAAGTGGCTGGTTGCTGGTATGCTGGCATCAATCACATTTCTTCTTAAGAAGGATTAAGCTCCTACTTCCTGCTAGTCATTCAGGCCTCTGAGCCTCCATAATGTTGATGTGAAGGTGTTGGCTAAAGTGACAGCGAAGCATCTGGAGTAGGCCCTGCCTGGAATCAAATCATAGGAACAGACTAGCTTCATTAAATGTGGACACAAAAGGTTCCTTTTTGAACATCAGGATTTTATTCGGATGAATATGGTTTATTCCAAACAATTTCCTGAAGGCAGTAATCTCTCTAGATGCTGGGAAGGCATTTCACAGAATTTAATGGGATACCTTTTTGCTGTCCTTAAGAAGTATGCATTCAAATTTGACTCATGGTACCCTCTCTCGTATATATAACCCAATTTTAAATCTCTTTTCCCTTTGCTCTGCTGTTCTTTGCTGGTACTCCCCTCTTGCTATACTGATAGTCTCGTGGTAATTTCCACACTCAAGGTCTGGCATCAGTTTCGACATCGTTTCATTTTTTTCTCTACATCGGCTATGGGTCCTATTAACTACAACCACGTCTTCCCCCGTTCATAAAAGACACTACTTTAGGGATGAGGGAACCCCTCATTTTTGCAAGGCTTTTTTTACCAGGTCAAGGATAGACAGCTGACATCTTTCTGAATGTCAACAATAAATGTGATAGATGTCATGTCTCCCCTTGTGACCTGAATCATATGTAAACTCTGGGTCTTTCCCTTAGGAAATACTGGGAATCCATCCTCCAAATTGTATCTGAAGTGCCAAACATTAACCTGCAACCATGTCCCAGGATTGCTGTTTTTGGTATTTCAGAGGACCTGTACTCGTTAGCCCCCAGCCATCTGACATTGGGGCTTTTGCTTCCCTCCTGGCTCAACGCAGGATTATCCTGAACTAGAAATCTGTTCACCCCCTACTATTTCTCTATGGCTATATTATATTTCGTATAGGTAATTATTCTATTTTTTTGAATATTTTCATATACTGCAGAGGCTCCCTCTTGATGTTGTGCTTACATTTTTGTATTATATCATTTAGTAGGATTACTATTATTGAATTTTTTATTGATTATTCATGTCATTTTGTGTCTTGGTTGTCTCTTGGTTTTGTATTTGTGTGTCTGATAAAAAAATATTTAATAAAAGAAAAATAGCAAATCCGTAATTGTAAATGAATTTCCAAATGTTACACAAAAACATTATTTTCATAATTGTCTCTTTGCAATGACACAACCTGAATGAGCTTCGGGTCTCACTAAAGTCATGTAATTAATCCACCAGTGTGCAGGGAAGGTTCAGGTTAAATAATCCCGTATCTGGGCGGTTCCACAGTTGCTTAATCAATTTTCTAACAAAAACTACTTTAAGGAAAAAGGTACATTTAAAGCAAATTTGGATGTAGATTATTCAAAGCACAAATCAGGGGTAGAATATTAAAGCATTTCCAAGACACTGAATATCCCCCAGAGGATGGTAAAATCCATAATTCAGACATGGAGAGAATATGGCACAACTGTAAATCTCTCCTGAACAGGCCGTTCTTAAATACTAAATATGGGGCAAGATGGGCACTGGTCAGGAATGCCACCAACATGGCTGAGGTGAGAAACACAGCTCATGCTGCAGAAATACCCCGGGTGCTTCACAAACTTGGCATAGATTTCTGTTCTCATTATTGAAATCTTCAAATCAAATCTTGGCTGGAGTTGGACAGGCAGCTTGTGGGAGAATCTGAGACCAAGTGGAACAAGATTCAATGGTCTTTTGACTCCAAAATTGATATCAGTAAAAAAAACACTGCCGTGTTGGTTATTGATTAATCTCTTATTTCTCTTATCTCAGTTTCAAGTTTGATAAGGAGAGAATTGCATGAGACAGATTTTTCAAAGAATGTCAAGCATGTTTATGCTTCTCGTAGATGTCTACTCTGTTAACATTCAGTGAGGTTTTTTAAGTATATGTGGTTTACTTAGAGAACACAAAATAACATAATTTACATAAAGCTATAAATAATTAGGGGAGAGGGAAACAGGTGTGTCCTGGGAGAGAAATAGATCAATGCATTACTGTCTGTAACTCAGTGTCAGACATAGAACACGTCCCTGGTGAATGACTCTGATAACTACAGATAGTAGATGTGAAACCATCGCTTAGTCTTTGGGTGGGAATTAAACTGGGGCTGTACAAACAGCTGTGTCTGATGTAAAGTACCTGAATTTCTTTCCTCATTATTGGTGGTCCTGTGTGGACCTCTAGTGGATGTTCACAGAAATACACCCTTTTTTTTCTCTCTGATGTGAAACTAAAGTGCTGTGGTCTGATGATCCCAAAATCGAGCTCCTTGGCATCAACTCAACTCACTGTGTTTGGAGGAGGAGGAATGCTGCCTATGAACACCGTCCCCACCAACACACATGGAGGTCTCCACCAGGCCTCGTCAGAGATTGGTTGGCTGTTTGTGCCATACTCTATTGTTGAAACTGCTTTTGGATATTTGACTACGACCCTTGCCTTGGAGATCTCACCGACTACATCTTAAGCCTTCGTCCTTCCTGTACCTTCGCCTGGTTACACAGTCTTCGCCCGTGTCTGAACCTGCCCATCCACCACCTAGTTACTGTCTCATCCTACCAGAACTATTGCCTGCTGTGTGTGAAACTGCTTGACCACCACAATTACTGCATTACCCCAAGTGGGTCCAGAATTAAACACAGTGCGCTCTGCACTTGAATCCTATTTTCTTTCTTTGATTATTTACAGAAACATTTATTACTCTTTATTTAAATAGACTAGTACCACCTGGCCAACTAAACTCCTTGCTTTGGCCAAGAAGCGAGTAAAGCAACATTTAGGTAGGTGTCATTGGTTCAAATAGTCCACTGTTTACTGATGATCCTACTGCTTACTATTTTCTACAAACACAATTTTGACATCACCAAAATGACTGCAGTAGAAAGAGATTTTGCTCCTCACCAACTGTGACTTGACATTAGAATTAAAGCATTGTGGGTTACAAATGTCTACTGTTTACTGTAAGGAAATGTTTAATTGCCAACTATAGTGAATTTGCTTAAAATTAATATTTTTTAAAAACCTTTATGAAATGTTTTAATCATTAGGTATATACACACTCTATTTACACTATATATATTAATTGTATCTGAAAATAATGTAAAATATAATGAAATGTTCTACATTACTTAATTATACTTGTCTTTGAGCCATAAGATGGCAGAAGATAACAAATGTTTTCTTTAGGTCTGCACTCTTTTTATAGAATGTTACTTTCAATTGTAGTAAGACATTATAATAGCACTGTTCTATCTAGGAAGATATGTCATGTTAATATACCTTTTTATTTTCTCATAGAGTGAAAGAGTAAAATAATTAACGCCGAAAAGAAATTGTGATGCTTAATAACAGATTTATGATTTTGATGACTATAAAGTACTTTTAGAATCAACTCGTAAAACATTCTTGTCATTATAATAATACAATGTCCCTATATTTATACATTTTAGAGGCATTATTTAACATTACAGTAAATCTGGATTTGATCCAAAATAATGGAAAAACAGAGTAGCGCACTCTATTTAAATCAGTAAAATAAATTTTTCCTAAAATCACTCTATTTCAGTATTTCTAAAAGTAATGTTCCTTAACATTCAGAAACAAACAATCTTTGTTTCTCTAATGCTCTTTATTTAATATCCAAACAATACAGCAAAGCTCAAACAATCTCTGTTAATCATGTACCATACTGTGTCTATCATGTATGATACATGTATGAATACAGGAATTTCTCTTCTCTTAAATGCAATATTGCATATGCCAGATAAAACAGTTCACTTTACTGATTTCTACTATTCATTGCTGCATTCAGACTTTCTGATGCCTTTCTCAGTGGACTTGGAGTCCACAGTGACTTTACATGAGAACTCTTTGTCCTGGTTCCATTCTGACGTGTCAATGGTCAGATAGCTGCTGAGCTGGAACGTCTTGTCATCTTGTGGTACAGCAGTACTGGTAACAATGTTACTGGTGACCGGACTCCCACCCGCGGTCCAGCTGACATCGGCGTAGCCCATGGCCATCTGACTGGCCAGACACACCAGAGTGACTTTACTGGACTTCAACTCATCACTGGGTGGAGGGTAGATGATCAAGATAGGGGGAGGGAGAGTAGAGCCTGGAATGATTTGAAGAAAAATAACACTGTCATTATATATGTTTGTTACCAGAATTAAACAGGGTTGCTGAAATTACAAAACAAACTTTATCTTAAAAAGCTGAAAACAATGAAAACAAATCTTACATTAAGAGGTATCTTAAACGATATTTTTGTCTATTTTCCTTTACTCTGCATTTGGGCATTTGTGCTCGACACATTCATTTTGATTTGATTTCTATTACCATTTACTCAATAATGACTGGTTGCAAAAGACAAATTCCAATAACTTCTATTTATGTAACAACAGTGTGTTTGGCTACAATTTCAATACACAGTTTATATTGTTAAACAATTGGACTTCAGGTTATACAAAATCATGTCCACTTCACATGATGAACACTTCACACCATGTAAAAGTCCATGATTGCTGTACAATTAATTAAAAATATATTTAAAAACACATACAGTCAAGATGTAGGCTGTAAATAAACATTCAAAATTACAATGCACATTGTCCATTCCACATTATAATCAGTCTAAAACCAACATATATTGAAGAAAAGTAAATATGGATATCAAGTTCTACACATAAAAATGTAACTCCACTTTTACAAGGTGAAAACAATCTACTCACCAGTGACAATGAGCTTGGTTCCTTGTCCGAATACCACAGTGATTCAGTTTGTAAACATGGTCGTACAAAAACCTCCTCACTCTCACTACTGAGAGGACAGGAACTGAAACATCCCATTATGACACATTTACTTTCTACCACCATCTCTGGATCCTCCAGGAAGTCACTCACATATAGCATCAGAAAACATCATATAGTATCACATTCAGCTGTACGAGTCTTTTCCATGTGAATCCATGAATAAAAGCACAATCCACATGATCCAATTAAGATCTAATTATAATGATGATAATCATTATCATAATAATGGTATAAGGGGTCTCCTACCCTGTTTCTGGAGAGCTACAGTCCTGGTGGTTTTCACTCCAACTCTCATTCAGCCCACTTGACTCTAAGAATTAGACGGTTTATAACTGAATGAGGCTGCATATTCATGGAGTTGGAATGAAAACAGCCACGACAGTTTCTCTCCAGGAGAAGGATGTGATCCTGTTGTTCAGACAATGTATTCTCACAGATTTCAGAGTCCATCACTGAGATCAATAATCACTGATTCAGTTGAACTGATAATACTAATGTTTATTAGTATATGCTTCAAACAGGAGGTTTTTGTCATGATGTATATCACTGTGATATGACCTCACTATCAGTACCATCATACGTCTGCCAGTAAAACACTGTTTAATGATCAACTGATAATTTAATTCTGATGTAGATTTAGAGTTGCACCGACTGGAGGAGAATCCTGTCCCATAGGAAGAAGAGCTGTCATCGTACCTATAACTAAGAACATACTGAGGAACCCCACCAGGAACCTGTTTATACCAAAGTATCCACCATATCTGCTAATGTTAAAGTCCATAGTGACCTCCTGTCCTGTTACGGTCCATAGTGTCCTCCTGTCCTCTTACAGTCCATAGTGACCTCCTCTCCTGTTACAGTCCATGGTGACCTCCTGTCCTGTTACAGTCCATGATGACCTCCTGTCCTGTTACAGTCCATGGTGACCTCCTGTCCTGTTACAGTCCATGGTGACCTCCTGTCCTGTTACAGTCCATGGTGACCTCCTGTCCTCTTACAGTCCATGGTGACCTCCTCTCCTGTTACAGTCCATAGTGACCTCCTGTCCTGTTACAGTCCATGGTGACCTCCTGTCCTGTTACAGTCCATAGTGACCTCCTGTCCTGTTACAGTCCATAGTGACCTCCTGTCCTTTTACAGTCCATAGTGACCACCTGTCCTCTTACAGTCCATAGTGACCTCCTCTCCTGTTACAGTCCATGGTGACCTCCTGTCCTGTTACAGTCCATGGTGACCTCCTGTCCTGTTACAGTCCATGGTGACCTCCT
>JACXGJ010008487.1:8048-27115 GCA_016801105.1 Esox niger | reverse complement strand
TATGGGGATGTGTGTGTGTGTCTGTATGGGGATGTGTGTGTGTGTGTCTGTATGGGGATGTATGTGTGTGTCTGTATGGGGATGTGTGTGTGTCTGTATGGGGATGTATGTGTGTGTGTCTGTATGGGGATGTATGTGTGTGTGTCTGTATGGGGATGTGTGTGTGTGTCTGTATGGGGATGTGTGCTCACATCCCCTCTTATGTCTTGTTCACCCCTCTTCCACACACCTGCGGTCGGCCTCCGGATGGGCCCCCTCAGCACACCTGTGTCTGACTAACACTGACTCACCTTAACACCTCTAGTTAAACACCTTCTGACTACAACACACACACACACACCCACGCCCCCCCCCCCCCCCCCCCCCCCCCCCACACACACACACACACACACAAACTCTGGTCATGAAACATGGAGTCTAGTTTGATGTCTACTCTCCCTCACGGTTCTGGGGATATTTTGGCAGGCTCCAGGGAGAAGGCAGAACCCAAATAAAGGCTATAAATTGTTCTTGGTCAAACTGTGGGAAGAAAGAAAAAAGGTTTTCCTTTCCCTGTCTTAAGACCAAAGGAGGGGTTTGGTTTCAAATGAGGGAAAGAGAAGGAAAGGAACCAGATGGAGAGATGGAGAAAGAGAGGGAGACGGAGGGGGGGAATAGGACAGGGAGGGAGGCGGAGGAAAGGAATGGGACAGGGAGGGAGGCGGAGGAAAGGAATGGGACAGGGAGCGAGACTGGGAGGGGGGGGAAAGGTGATGTGTGGGCGTGGTGAGTGGGGTGGCAGGAAATCACAAGGATACGAAGAATATCAGGGAGGGGGGGGGGGGGAAAATGAGAAGCCAGCTAGAAGAGATGAGGGCGATGAGAAAGGAGAGGGAAAGTTACAGTAAATAAGGGGACATGGGTTGGAGGGAAGAGAGAAGAAGAGAAGAAACAGTAGAAAAAGGGGGATTAGAGAAAGAGGAAGCACGAGGGGTGAGGGAGAGAGCCAGCGATAGTGGTAAAAGGGAGGGAAATTGAAAGGAGAGGGAGGGAGGGAGGTAGAGATGATTGTTTCAGGACCACTGGTGGTTTCATGTTTCTCCTCTGCCCTGCAGCTCTCCATTCCCCCGCTTCCGTGCCGACTGACTGACTCTCTCTCTCTCTCTCTCTCTCTCTCTCTCTCTCTCTCTCTCTCCCCCTCCCTCCAAACCCTCTCTCCTCCGCCCCCTTCCAGCCAAGCCTCCCTACGCTGTAGGAGATTACTAAGAGGAACACTTGAGACTTACTGAAGAGAGCACAAAGAGGAGGGATACAGGGAGAAAAGAAGGAAAGAAGACTCTGCAAGGTATGTAGAGCACATGCTTCCCATTCCCCTGTTCTCCGAGAGGGATAAAAGGAGGCTGAACAGAGAAGGTTTCTGATTTCTCTTCATTTTCATCTCTATGTGGGATTCTCCCTCCGTATGCTTGTTTCCTTGGCGGCAGATGTAGCCATGCTTTCTGAGTGTGTGTGTGTGTGTGTGTGTGTGTGTGTGTGTGTGTGGGGGTGTGTGTATGGGGGTGTTTGTCCGTCCTTGGGAGTAAAACTGGATGCAAACAATTTTCTCACAACAGAAGAAAAGCAAGTGTTTTTTCTGTGTGAATCAGAGTGCAGAGAGAGAAGTCCGCAGGGTGTGACTGAACAATGTTCATGCTATGTACTGTATATACAGTTTGTGATTGCGTGTGGGTTGTTTTATGCATGCAGACTTTGTGTGTAAAATCATAACAAAAATGAATCCAAAGTTTTTGCATGTGTTGAGGGTGTTGAGTATGTACAGGTGTGTGTAAGTGTGATTGTAGGTGTCTGTGTTGACTCTGAGGTACACTGGTAAATATAGAGAGGTACAAGTTGGAAATAAGTGATACCATATGGGAACCATTTTAGGTAGGGCTTATGAATAATCAAATATTCATAAGCCCTAGCTAAAATGGGTTGGTTCTATTAAAAGCATTTAGAAATATGTAAAGCCTGTAATGTTTTGGCCATCCTGGGCCCGAACTCAATCACACCACTGTATGGTTTTTTAACAGTTCATAATATAATGGACAGAAATGGAACATTGTACATTTGTATATATCAGCGACCTTCATTCACAATGACAGCAGGGTTGGTATCACTATATGAAATACTGTATATTACCTGGAACCATTTTAGTTAGGGTCTTAAAAAAACATATTGATATCCATTTAAACACAATTTAGCAATTCACTGTGCCCATAATCCTAGTCCTATCATGAGGTTAGTGATTAATATTAAATAGGGCCTAGCCAATGAGCAGGTGTGGAATACCAGGTTTCACACAGCTTTTTCCTCATTAGGTTTAATCCCAAATGGAACTCCATTCCATTCACTGTGCACTAGTTTTCATCAGCCCCACTAGCTCTGGTTGAAAACAGGGTACAATGTAGGATATAGGGAGCGATGGGGAACACAGATTTACTGGAGTGTTTATTGTGGCTCTGGGTCCAATAACTATCAGTCGTCCTCTCCTCTTCTCACATTACCAGGTGGCTGCTTACTACGATGCTGTTTTTATACAGTCTAAACTGAGGTCAGCATGTGGTTTTGTTTAAAATGTCCCTGTATGTGTGTGTGTCTGCGTGTGTGTGTCTGCGTGTGTGTGTCTTTGTGTCTTTGTGTCTTTGTGTCTTTGTGTCTGTGTGTCTGTGTGTCTGTGTGTCTGTGTGTCTGTGTGTGTGTGTGTGTGTCTGTGTGTGTGTGTGAGGGGAGGGGTCTGTTCCTGTAGCTATGTTTTTTTCATTCTGGTTAGCTCTGCATTAGTAGCAGTAGTCCATTGCTAATATCTTCCTTAAGACTGACATTTTCTTTAATGCCAGTGGCTAACCCCACACACCACATGCTGTCCCCTTTCATTTGCATGCTAGTGGAGGGGCTAATTGTGCATGCTAATGCTAACCACTCAGATTAGCATTTGGTTGCTAATCTATAATTACCACACACACCCAACTGTATTTTTGTTGTTGCAGAAAAAAAGTACTCCTCCCTCACTTGTTTGAATACTTCTTCATGCCATTATCTCAGTCTTAGGTTTAGAATGCTATTTGCCCTGGTGTATACTGTATAGGCTGAGAGGGAATGCTAGGGTGCTTATTAGCATTGGAATTGATGAGCTACTATTAGCCTTTGCAGTGAGGAAGTCAGTCTGTAGAGGTGATGACAGCAGGGCGGGGTGTTAACGACAGGGCTGAAATTACAACACGCTGTCTCCAAAAACTAAATTAACCTTAACAAACCAGCCATGACCAGGGAATAACTACAAGCTACAGATCATTTGATTAGACTGGGGAAAGCTCCACATCAGAACTGGACTGGGGCATTATCAATGTTTTGAATAGAGAGAAACATTATCAGTGTTTCAAATAGAGTGGAGCATTACCAATGGTATAAATGGAATGGAACATTATCAGTGTTTTAAATAGAGTGGAGAGGTATCAATGTCATAACTAGTGGAGCATAAACTATTCATCCATGACTAACTATTCTTTGGAATCATAAAAAGCCTGATTTGAACTGGAGTTTGCTATTGCTTAAACAATGCATAAAACTATGCTAAGCTAACCATATGCTACATTCAACTTACATCGAACTGCTCACAACAATATATACATTGCATTTTACTGAAATTACCTCTAATCATGAAGTAAACCTTAACAGTAAAGTCAAACATTTGAGTAGATTTGATGTGACTTTGGTCATAGGGGGATCACTTTCCCCATTATTTCACCCCCAAGATGTGGCTAGCTGAGCTGAAATATCAAAAAAAGTCAGGAATAGCAATTCATTCTGACCCACAGACATACAGTTAGAGTGTCCGAATATTCCTGAAAGGCGCTGTTTCATCATTATTTTCTGGAAGACTCTTCCGCTGCAGAGGCAGATTGTCACTGTCAGATGTCATCCTTCAGAGACGGGACCAAACATCAATCACACAGGGGACCCGTCACGCTCCACACAACCGCTCAACTCACCGTTATGCTCTATCCTCACAAAGAGCCCTTGGCATGGCTCACAGGCCCCTTGCTTTCATCCAAAGCCTTGGCGGTTGGGTCAGTCCTTGGTGGTTTAGTTGTCTTACCAGGCAGACAAAAAAATGAGCTGGGGAGAATTGAGGTGCAGTGATTATACACTGGGCTTCCTGTCGTTCCCCAACCTCTATATAAACCCCTACTGCGTTCCAAATGGCGCCCTATTTCCTACACACTGTGATACGTTTGAGCCCAATGAGCCCAGGTGAAACGTAAGGCACTGCCATGGGTGAGGTGCCTTAGGGCAGATCCAGCCCACACCTCTCCCTAAAAACATCCTAAGGCTGTGGTCCGGAGCCCCCCGGTGGTCCCTTCTGACCACATGTACGCCGTCACCAGAGACTCCCTTTGCTTATTTTTGGGTCACAAGAAAAATGCGAAAAGCCCATAGGCGGGTGAGACTGGGTGGGGGAAGTGGTTACGGTTTAGCGGCCGCGATGTGGGAACGAGTTAACCAAAGAGCTGTAATTACACTGTGGTTGGATTTCAATTCAATTACAGCACCAGCATCAGCGAGGCCATATCAGAGCATTTCTGGTTGTCGTTGAGAGCCACACACTCTGTACGTCGCTAGACATACACCATGAGGCGATTAGCCTACCTACCGTAGACATCCGTTTAGCTCCCACCATTTTCGAATCCCACACTTGCTTAGGGTCTGGTTTTGGAGACTGTGATGTGTTGATTACCCATGACCACTCCCTACACAGCCCCATCATTCACTAACTACAGCATGCACCCTCTTCTGGAGTGTTGCATGTCATCGTCCTGTCATTTTCAACTCTTCTCTACCCATTAGAGTAATTATTAGACTACCTCTAAATTGTCAGGGTCTGCTAGCCTACAAAGGGAGGAACAGACGGAGGGATGATTGAAAAGACAGAGCTCCGGGCTCCCAGTTATATGAGCGGTGACACACCACAGACCAGCAGAGACCTGTAATGGCCAGACCCAGCCAGTCTGTCTCCAGAGATGAGGAAGAGGGTGAGGAGAAAGATGGAGGGGAGGGTGGACTTAAAAAGATTCAAGATTAAACAGATGATAAACTGTAATGAGATAGTCACGTGTTGGATTTTCAGTACACTTCCGTTCACGCTGTGTATTCACAATGTTAGAAATCATGTGTAGTTTTTTAAAATAAAGACATTTCAGGCCCTTTTATGTTGTTAATAGTTAACTGTAACCTGACCTTCTGTTTCTGAGGCGAACTAGGGGTCTAACCTCTGTTGTTATGGTGATGATGTCATCTCTGGATGATAATGGCTGTCACATCCTCTTGGAGAGTGTTCCTGATCTCAAGGGTCCACAAGCAATTGTTTTAATTCACTTAAAAATGTTGTATATCAATGCTATACATTTTTTCATGTGAGAAAATTCCACAAATGGGATTATTCTCTTAATATATCTAATACCGGCATACATGTTTACTCAACGGGAGGATTAAAACTAAAAAAATCTTCCTGCATCAAGGAGCGCTAGATATGTTTCCCATCATTTTTAAAGTTGTGCAATCATAAGCCATTCTTCTGTCCCAGTATTTGGAGCCCACAATGGAATGAGACTGACAACACGCTGCTGCAAAGCAGCAAGTAGGAACTTGATAGAGTTCAGTTGACTGTGTTTTGGCCTTACCTATTAATTTAAACTGAATACCCGGGCCGTTGCTGCAAAATTTCACAGGGACAGATCATACTGTATGTACAGTATATGTATTAGGGTGAATCAATGGCCCCTGGTCAGGGTTGGTTTGGAGAAGCTATTATTGTTTATAGTCAGGTATTAGGTTAAGGTTAAATATTCAGTGTAAGTATTTCTTCGAATTCGTTAAGGTAAGCTTCCAAAAAGATATCTGGAGTTTCTGCATCAACTTTATAATGAATCCATAAAACATGTAATTATATCATTAAGTAATATTTCAGTAGGCTACTCCAAAGCACTAACTATCAGCTAGATTTTTTCAGTGTTTGTGAGTAAGGTGAATAAAAAGACCCTTTACAGCAATTAAACATGAACCAAACTATCGTATTATCAACCACGCATCCGCAGGTCTGTCTGAATTTCAGCGTGGTTATATTTCTTCAGCCCAAGGACGATGCTTTGTAATCTTGTTCAACTGATGATTCATTCTTTAATGTCTTAGGTTGAATAAAAAAAACACAGACATACCTCTTTATAACAGACATACCTCTTAACAACAGACACCGTTAAATGTTCCTCTTTCGAGTTCAGCTTTATAGAGGATGATGGGTGGATGAGGTGCGTTTTGGCAGGGCCGCTGTAGAATACCAGGTGGATGAGGTACAGGAAAGGAGAAGACAGGTCTTTTGTTATGATAACCGTGGCCTGTGGCTGGGAAATAAGTGGGTGATGACAACATTTTCTATGAAAAACACCTGAAACATACACTGACGCACACAGAAACACGGACACTCACACACATACACACGTTGTGTTTGAGCTTATTATGTGGAGATGTTCAGTAGTGTGGCCACAGGGTGTCAATGTCGACCTCTTTGAGAGATGAAAACCTGCACGCTGTGTCGGGACATAGTGTCTCAACACGATACTGTGTGTTATTGTTCAGAGGTGACTGTCCGTCTCCACCTGTCGGAAGCTGAGCGAGCAACACATTCCTGTCATTCATTCCTCCTGTCTGTACCTGTTCCTCCTAAGTCACGCTCCCTAGAATAGAACGATCTCCGTAGTCCTCCTCTCTCTCGTCCATACTCTCTCTCTGCCTCCCCCTTAATGCTCCCTGTCCTCCTTCTTCGTCCACCACACCGTCTCCATCTTCTACCCACGTGATATAGACATTCAGCCTCTAGTAGTTAACGCAGATCATGAGGTGGATGATTTCTAATAAACCTGTATCAGACCCTGACTATAGAAAAAGCCCAGAGCCTCCTCAAGGCAGTGAGAAAAGACAGCTGGTGTGTGTGTGTGTGCGTGCGCATTCATTTGTATGCAACTGTGTGTGTGTGTCTGTGTGTGTGTGTGTGTGTGTGTGTGTGTGTGTGTGTTATTACATAAGCCCCCTGACTGTCTGAAACCCACACAGCAGAGGGGAGACACTCTTGCCTCGCGGTCATGTTGCACTACAGATTAGCAGTGAATTAGTAGCTAATCGTCAGTGGAGAAAACAAAAGATGTGGTGCTGGAATGTTCTAATTGGCCGGGGACCGGGGATATTCAGGGGTTGAGGGGGTGTGGAGAAAAACAGGGGTTTGTAGCTTCTGGGTGCCATTGAATCCCAGAGGACTGGAATGGGAAGAGGGAGCAATAAGACAAACAGAGAGGCCCCTGGATGTGGGGGGCTGCTGTTTGGCAAGAGTCTCATGAATAAGGCCTTACGTCTGTTACTTTATTTATAACTCTGAATATTGAGTGTGTGTCTCAGGGTGTGCGGGTGTGTGTGTTTGTGTGTCTCTGGCTGTGTGTGTCTATGTGTGTATCAACATTAGTCTCCAGGCAGGGTACGAGTTTAGTACTAAACTGGCTAGCGAAACGTTAAAATACAAGAAGAGCATGAATTGATTTGAAGTTGAGGGGTTAATGAGGTGAGGCGCTCTTATGAAGATTTGGATTACTTGTGGTAATGGTTGAGGCACATGGTCCAATGGGGATCCAGACATGTAGTCCAGAAGCAGTGTTGTGTTCCAATCATATCGCCTGGCTTCTGATGGAGACGCTGCTGCAACATGGATGTCTTTCTTGCCATGTTCTCTGGTGTGTGTATCATGACCTGAATGCTCTGCTGATCGTAATTAGTTGTGACACCTCACTGTCCCCTCTCTTTCTGCCTCAACTAACTGTGCACAACCCCCCCAAGCTTGAACTCTAAAGTCTGTGTGCGCGTGTGTGTATGTGTGCATGTGTGTGTGCGTGTGTGTGTGCGTGTGTGTGTGTCTGTGGTAAAGGTTATATAATCAAGAGAAATAGAGCGTTGCCATGTTAGTCCACTGAGTTTCTGTCACAACTGTGGTACCGCCCCCCCAATCCCCCCCCGAGCCCTTCCTCAGAAGCACCAAACCGCCCCACGTAGCCTTCGGGTTATCTGAGTCAGGAAGGCAGAATATGGCCACCTGTCTGAGCAAGTTTTACAGTGTGTGTGTGCGCGTATGTGTGTGTGCGCGTATGTGTGTGTGTGTGTGTGTGTGTGTGTGTGTGTGAGAGTGAGAGCGCACACACATTCACGTGCACGCATATGCATGCCCAAAATAACTATGGGCACAATGAGTGAAACAGGCATTTTTAATCAGGTCATCGGAGAGTGTCCATCTGTGTTTCATAACGCCCTGCTCATAGGAACGGTCCCTGGCCTAGTGATCGGTACAATCCAGTAAAGTATAATTGACCAAGCTAATGCTAGGAAACCAATTTAGTATCTTACATTAGATATAACTAGGTTACATAATATTATCTGAACCAGAGCTTACGTTGGCTAACATTCACAGCCAAACAAACAAAAAACTGTTAACTAGCAATGCGGTTGAGAAACCAGAGGGGTTGTTTTGTATTGGTCTGTTAATGGACTGTGGATCTGGGTGTTTGTGTGGATGTTGGTTGAAAAGTGTTTCTTAAGCGATTTCATCTTTACTCCCATACATTCACACCTAAACGTGTGGAAGGCTTGGTGGAACAGTGTATTGTGTTTGCCCTTCATCGGAACATAAAGTGCTAGAAGAATTTCAAGGTCCTTTTATTCCCTCTGTAGCAACATTTACAGGTGCCCAGGACTTGAATGGTTTAATGGTTTTAACGGTGGTAGACAACATACCAGGAATCCATGGTTACGGGAATTAGGAAAAATATGTGAAAGATTCTGTTTTGTTTTTATGAGGAGATGACTTTTTCTTTCCAAAATAGGACAGAAAAAGTCGTGAGACGGTTTAACAGGAGACATTACCTATATCAGCGAACCACACCTCGGCTCATTTGCCCCTTTATGAGTTGCATAGTCACAGCTTGATATCCAACTCGATGGCACTTGAGTCCTACTTTGTACGTCGGAGGAGGATAATAGAATCTTGGGGGATACACCGGCTGATTGGGTCTCTAATGTTCGGCAATGCGGGAACATCGTCCAGTGAAAGAGCAGCTCTGTCTTGTCAAGTTTGCGCTTGAGATATTTAGCCAAGCAGATATGTTGAGAACAGAGAAGTGAATCAGCTTAGGCACTACAAAGAGTCTCTGTGGCGCAGATGAGTGGTCTTGATTCAGCCTGACTGGGTAAGGTCAAGAAAACCGTAACAAGGTAGTTCGTCAGAGACATTACAATCTGGAATTGATCTGTTACTTTTTTGACATCATAGGGGTCAAGAGCTGGTTTCTAAAGGAGGGGAAGTGCTCCGGTCATTTTGAAGTCAGAGTTGATGCAACTCGTGGTCAGAGATGAGTAGATAAAGGATAAGTGAGGAAAGGGAGAATGTCTCCAGAGATGGCCTGGAGAAGAGAGGAGGGGTTGAGGTTCTCGGGGCAAGCTTGTAGCTTAGTTTGTAGAGCAAGTCGGTTGAAATTCCAGGGTTTGGGGTTCAACTCTCACAGGGGGCCACAAAATATTTTTTTTATGTATACAATCATTAATGTAAATGCCTTCTGGCTGTGAGTCTTAGTGAAGCTACTTAAATGTAAGGTAAATGGTTCTAGGTGAATCTTCCATGTAGGCTACATAGTGATATCATCTGACGTGAGACAAGTTAGTGACAAGCTTACCCGGGTGTTTCTTGTTTTGAGTCTTTTGGAAATTCTTGGAGCTTTCAAGCTGATTCTCCGTTTTTTTCTTGCCACAGCCTGGTCCCACTTGGTTCTGGTATGTTCCAGTCCAGCAGGATTAATATTTGACCAGCAATTACTCAAAACCGACTACTGGTTATTCTCTTGAGGGTAGACTGCATAAACAAACTGGTTCCATAAATCTTTAATGCAACAACTGTATGCAAATACACAAAGCCCACAATATGATTTCCTGACTTGTTCCCATAGTGTTTGCTTTTCAGCAATTTCTTCATACCTCTTGTGATTGCTGTTATGCAACATTCAGTAGCCAATCAGCACCGTCCCACATGGATTCTCCACATGTGATTGCGTACCCAGCCTCGGCAGTGAAGGTTATACCGTTATGGGTGTGGCCTTGAGGTTGTGTTTTGTTGGGGGGCTGGAGGGGTTAAGCTGGTGGCTGGCTCTGCCTCTGACAAGAGTTAATGATTGGAAAGGAGAGCTGGAGGAGAGGGCGGGGGAGTGAGGGAGCCGACATGGCTGTAAGGAGGAGTGAGTGAGTGAGTGAAGGAGGGAGTGGACAGACAGACAGACAGACGAAAAGGATGGAGGGAGGGAGGAGTGAGTGACAGGACAGACAGACAGAAGAGGGGGTGAGGGGTGAATGGAGGAGGCAGGGGGGAGTGAGGGGTGTGCTAGAATCCAGCTGGCCTGTCCTCGGGGAATGTAATCCATATGAATGCAAGAGTTCAGCTCAGGGAGACATAAAAGATATTAACTGCAAATAAACGATTGTTTCTGCTCTCTGCCTGTTTAAATTCCACTCATACTGGCCCCTGGACCCTGGCTCAGAGTCAACGTGCTCCACAGACAGGGAGAGGCAAGGAGAGGGGCGGGGGTGGAGGTGTGCAAAGCAACTGATGGAGGGACAGAGAGGAAAGACAAGACGGATAGAAAGGTGGGGATAGAGTGAGAGGGAAGAGAAGAGTGAGGGAGTGAGGAAAAAGTGAAGAGTGAGGGAGGGGAGTGAGGGAGAACAGGAGAGGAAGTGACCGAGAGAGAAGGCAGCGCGGGCTGCTTTTCCAGACTGAGACAAAGGTACATCAGCCCCAGTCTACTCAGAGAGGGCAAAAGAGGAAGGAAGAGAGGATTGAGAGAACGGGGATCATGAAGCAGTCAGCAGTGAGGTAGGTCTGTCTTCATTCTTGTTGGGCTTCTGCAGTGCCCCAGTAAGACACTATGTGTACTCAGGGGTGTGTGTGCGTGTCCGTGTGTGTGTCCCCGTGTCTGTCTGTCCGTGTGTGTTGTAAGTGGTGCCTATACATGTGGACCGGGTACAAACAAAAAGTCGTAATTTTCTTGGGTGCAAATATTGTGCTTGGTTTATATTGTGTGTGTGTGTGTGTGTGTGTGTGTTTGTGTGTGTGTGTGTGTGTGTGTGTGTGTGTGTGTGTGTGTGTATGTGTGTGTGTGTGTGTTTGTTTGTGTGTGTGCACATGTGACTGAGTGTGTTAATGCGTGTTCATAATGCAATGTGAGCTCACCAAGAGCAGGCAGCCAGCTGCTCCTTGTCCTAAACCAGGTTGGTAATAGCGTAATAGTCTCTGGGTTAATGGTTGACCAGTGTATTCCAGCATGTTTGTTTTCCTCTCCTATCAGGAGATATGGTGGCTATAGCGGACTGGATGATAGACAGACGTGAGACCCAAATGGACCCTATTCACTTTCTAGTGCACTACATCCTGTCAGGGCCTTAAGAGTACAGAAGGAATAGGGTGCCATTTCGCTCCTGTATTGGGGTTATACCAGGCCACATCATTTGTCATTCGGTGCATTTGTTTTGGCCACAACTTCAAAAGGCTGGACTTTGTCTGGCCTTCATCAGAGCCACAGGCGTAGGAGTGAGTTTCGTATTGAGTAGGTGCAATTAAAATGTTTGAAAAGGTTCTTATCGTTGTGGAGGGGACCAATTCATCTGCTTTTAACCTTGGGGGTGGGGCATGTCCCTCATGTCAACCCCATGCTCCTACGACCCTGATCAGTCCCGTGACCTGTCAACCTGTCACCCCAGTGGACATCTTACAGGAGTAAACTGTATAATACATGACATAAAACAACAGAAGTCCTGCGCACACTACTGTATGTTCCCAATCAGTCCTACTTTCAGTCAAGAAAATCTTTTTCAGGTCTTCTCAGACCTAAAAAAGGTCCTTTATATTGAGAAAATTAGAGCTTTGCCAAAATAATTTCCATTGCCAATCAGCTGCATGAATTTAGTACCAAGGAACTTTCATACAAAAAATCATTTATCAATAGATTTGCTTTTAGAATCAACTGTGGAATAATGTCTAGATATCTGTTGGTACACCAAGGTCAGGGTTAAGGTTAGGCATTCAAGTACTATGTTTAGGGTTAAGGTCAGAATAGGGTTACGGTTATGCATTCCAGTAATACTTTTAGGGTTAAGGTCAGAATAGGGTTAAGGTTAGCCATTCCAGTACTAAGTTTAGGGTTCCATTGCTTAGCTAATGGGTAGGGTTAAGGTTATAAAGGCAGAAATTATAAAAATAAAACAAAAAAGAACCTCCTGCCCTTGCCAAAGAAAATCAAAACATGAGGGATTTGAGCTTCCCACCAATAGAGTGATGCTCATTTGTTTTTCCGCCCACCCACTCAGTTCAACAGTCAACACAATCCCAACAGCCCTTTATATTTGGTTTGCAGTAGTAACAATCCTGGTCAGATTTACTCATCTTTTACAGAGTAGTTGTATGTGTTGTAGAGCTTTCCGGACTCAGGTCCTGTGGGGGGTGATAGAAGCTGTGGTGAGTTGAGGAGAAGAGTGACTCAGGTCTCCACTGGAGAGTCAAAACGAGGACTGGGTGGTCATAGATGAGGGAGTTTCTCCAACCAGGACGTTTTCTTGGCGAACAGAGAGGAGACTAATGGTTCTCCCGGCAGGAATTCTTCAAGTTTAAACACAAATAGAAATAGAAAGGGAATGAGAGGAGGTAAAGGAGAGAGAATGAGAGAGAAAAAATAGAAAGGCTAAGAGAGCAGCGAGTGATAGAAAGTTTAAACACAGTTCACCCTCTTTAGGATGGAAGATGGGAAAGAGACAGACTTGACTTCCCCCAATAAAACCAGGAATTCAGTTGAATCGGGCCCTATTTGCTCTATGCCTCAAGTCATTTATCATCCACTGACTAACAAAAGGCCCATGCCTGTTTCTCCAAAGTGGGATGGAATGAAAGCAATGGTAAAATACAACCCACAACAGGAATCCATCCTTCTCTCAGCCCGTCCTGGACAGGTTTAACCTGGGGTTTTCTTTGGCACCCAGAAGGGTTGGTATGGGAGCAGGTGGACAGTAGTCCGTCAGAAGCTGTTGAAAGGCACACAGCTTGCTGTTCTCCCATGAGGGTCAGTGCTATTCCTGAAGTGTTGTTGATAGGTGTGCGGGAAGCTGCTATCATTATCATGTGTCACTTCCTGTTCACACCTCACCTGGGAGTTCAGAGACCACAGTCACCTGAGCAGGTGAAGACTACATACGCACACACAAATACACACACACACACACGTTTACGCATAGAAAATAATGACTTGCACACACACACACACACGTTTACGGATAGAAAATAAGGACTTACACACACACACACACACACGCATACAGGGACACACGCATACGTGGACACACGCGAACGCAAACACACGTCTCTGTCTGTCTACAGTTGCTAATCTATGTGTATTTATCATTCCCTCTCTCTGGAAGTCTACCTCAGTATTCCTGTCTGTGGAGTTAACAACAGCCTGATCATTTAGGGGGTTTCTATGGCCTGGAATGTTACGGTAACGCCCCTCAGCAGCTGGAATGCGCTTTTAACTTCCCGGACCAGGAATGGGAACAAAATAATCCAACTTTTCTAGCAAGAGCTATTAGCGTCTGAGAGGGCATACTAGAACTTGATTGTAATTTTCGTGAGACCTTCAGTGGGACTAAACCACCAGTAAGTGTTTTTGTGTTGTTGATAGCATTGGCCTCAGTAATATAGGAATATTATTTTGTTGAACAGGCTTCCACTTTGGATTTAGGAATGGGGTTCGGTTAGGAGTGAAGATTTGAGACTGTGGGAGGTCAAACAGGAGTCAGAACACTGCTGTTTTCTCTGAATGCATTGGTTACATGACAATATCTGCATTACTGCTTGATTGGAAAGTACATGCTTCAACCCAGTGGCAACTGAATTCCATGTGTAGAGATTACTTGGCACTTTGCTTTGCATTTACTTCACTAAACCACTGGTATTTCTGATGTCCCATGGAGTGAACTGAAGGTACCCTGATTTTATCCCAGCTTCAAAGGGAAAGTCTGCCTCTGTTGATTACCGGGGGCCAACATCTGCTGCCTGCGTGTGGTGCCGTATTATGATGTTCAGAAAGTCAGTCCTGCCAGCAGGTGATCAGTGAATGTCATCTCCTGTGTCTGGACCAGAACATTGCATGGCCATGTCTTCTGTTCCGTGCTGAGTATAAGATTTCCTCTCATCCTGTAAGTAGCTTCTCACACTGGGCTTCGTGAAGGAGGTAGTACACACACACACACACACACACACACACACACGTTTGTACAGCTAACCTCATGGGGACCAGAAAATAGAAATTGCATGCTCCCTTGCCCTAATCTTAGCCCTAAACCTAACCCTAACCTTAACCCTTACCCTAATCTTAACCTAAGCCTAATCTAACCCTAACCTTAACCTCAATAAAGTAACATTTATGCCTAAACTTTACCTAGGTGTAATGCCTAACCTTAACCCTAAACTTAACCAACAATGCCTGGCCCTTAAAGAAACCCCAATTTTAACTCTAAAATGTATTGTAAGTTTGACCCTAAACCTAAACCCTTAAATTGACTTTTGCCTCATGGGGACCGTTTTTCTATACTCATTGGGACATTTTGTCTCCTTGAGAATAGTTAGACCTAAAACACACACACACACTCCCCAGTGCCTGATGGAAATGACATATACAAACATGCACTCACCCACACATACAAAATAGGTCAATATTTGTTAAGTCTCGCTACCCTGACCAATATGGTTTAAGGATGTTTCTTTTGGTGATATAATATGCTCACGGTACAGTCATTAACAACAGGGAAATTCCCAGCAAACCCAGAAAACCAGGCCTGTGTCTTAGATGTTACTCAAGACGCGTTGGAACAGGGTTCACAAACTGAGAGTTCTATGTGAACACTATTAAGCTGTGGAACACGGGCCAACGAGAGGAGCCCCGGGCTGAGATGATTCACCGCAGCATGGCTTCGGCTGTATTATAGACTACCATGCTACATCAAAATATCAAAGCCATTAGAGACTTCCGGAAATGTCTTGGAATCAGAATGGTGAATGTGACCTTTCTGAGGAGAGTGAACTGTCGTCTTTTTGCAGCAGGCCCATGAGTTCTGTTAGATAGTGCTAACAGCGACATTATACACATACACTCATTAGCCACTAGTCAGATCTGCCTCTCATTTCCACTGCTCTAATCTGAAATGGAAGATGGATGCCTGACCCCTGACTACCACTGCATTCAATCACAATCTTTTCTGTCCTCTCCATGTTGACATGGGGCTATAATTGGAAAGGGGAGTGATTGAAGGGAATTGGATGTCCCTGTCAGGAAGCTGAGGGATGAGGTTGAGAAAGGAATATACAGTGATATCCATATTTACTGTTGTGTTCAGAAAAGTGGGGGATCTCATGGTTTAGGTTTCACAGAAGAATCAATAAAACTGATCTCCTTTTTTCTTAACTTCCGATTCTTGATTATGGCCTCGCCTTGTCGCCACAACTCCGGAAAGGTGCGGTCTTGAACTACACATGTCGTTCAGTTGGCACAGCAAGATGCTTGCCATGCCCAAGTGGTGGCTTTTGTTGAAAAACTCTGAAACTGTATGTATCCTCTACAGTGGACCGCTCTGGATAAGAGCAGATATTAAATGACTAAACACGGATGTATCCTTCGATGCACGTCTCGCCAAGCAACTCTGCTTCTCATCCCACGTCTCCGTGGGATGATGTTTTTGCAAGCACATGTGTGCCGGAGGAGAATGCATTCCTGGACAACAACAGGTGTTGAGCCAGCAGGCGGACGATCAACCACAAAATAAATGGTGCGCCGGCAGCCATCAGCACCGCCCTGATCAAAACATTCCTGCGGCTCTGCACAGGGAGTTGCTGTAGCACAACAGAACCAGGCGGCCCTGTCCGCTGCCCTCTGCTGGACTCCCCAGGCTCTGTTGGTGCGCTTCATCCTGAACACATGGCTGCATTAACTTAGCTGCCTTGTGAGACGGTTGCATCCCTCAGTGGGATTACTTTTATGATTTAGTAAGTGTAATGCACCCAGATTTAAACCTACCCTAAATACACTTGAACAACTCCCCTTTAAACACATTATTTAGTCAAGTCTTAATATCGGAAACCCTCTAAAAGAGTAGACTTTAGCGTTTTAAACAGAAATGGGAAATTGACACGTTTTCATTGGTGCTCTGGATTATGTCCAGTTTGTGGACAGGATGCTGTTACTGTCATAAGATTCCTTTATCACTTTCTCTGACAGTGTAGATCAGTAGGATGAAATGGATGTTGTGAAGGAGTAAGTGTTCATTTATTCAGAGTTCTGTTTTGTCACAGTTTTTTCCTTCTCTTAGCCTCCCTAAGATCTTATCGTCTCCTCTTTTAAACCCTTAACTGGTTGTTAATGTAGCTCTATTAGGAGTTTGACAATCTCCGGCTGCGCTGCTTTGTCCGAGGAGTGATTTGTCTCAACAACATTCCCTGTCCTGGCCCTTCTCCGAACTGTGTCTTTGTCCATCTTGTCTGGTATTAGAAGATGCCCTCCCTGCCTCAGAACTCCTTTCTCCATCGGTGTTTTTGTCTCTGTTGTGTGCTGCGCCACTAAATAACAGGCCTCTTAGATGTTCAGGACCTTTAACTCTCTTAGCACATTGCCTTGCTTATCTGAAACAGTAGTTGTGTTTGATGCTACTTAATCATAGAGCCTCACCTCTTGACAAGGCAGAGAGCCATTGATTAGCCAGAAGCTTGGGTTCATCAGTGACTGTTTTCTGGTTGGCTGTCTCCACCACGTGTGCTATATATGTAGAGAAAAATACAGCTTTACTCAGCCAGGTCGGAAAGATTCTTTATTTCTTAACGTAATTTTTGTTTGACAATTTTATTTTTTATTTTAAATGGCTTAATTGGAGTGGCATAGTTGCTAATTACTGTTTTTTCCTACTTGGGAATCTGATGGCAAATCAGCTCTTCAAATTAGCTAGCAAACAATCCCATCAAACTAGCTAGTTAATGTGTTTTGATTTGAATAGCTTAACTACACCACCCTGTTACTGTATACTGTTGTTAGGTCTGATGTCTCTAACCACTTCAGGAAGACTGCAATGGATGACAAGTTGGCAGTAGTGAATTCATCCTTCCCTCGGAACATCCCACCCCATGCTTTGTTTGGCTTATCAGCAATGAGTATGGATGGCAAACTTCATCTCATACAAGTCATCTGCATAGGGGATGTTGCCGTGAATGCAGAGTGATGCTCTGCTGCTTTTCTGCCACAAATGGCCATCTCATGTCCCCCTGCGACCCCTCCCGTATTCATAGTCTCTTTTGTCTTCACATCATGTTTGTAAATGCTAAAGAAGCTGAACCAATCATGAATATTATCATCAAAGAAATGCTCTCAGAAAGGTTAATCTTTGACACACCCATCATTACACAAATTATAATTGTCTGGGATTTCTTTCTATGCTCATTATTTGACATAATTGAGCTAATCCTACACCTCAGTCGCTAAAGACAGGATATTATTAGTTAAACCTGACAGAGTTTTGGATGAATCATCAGAGCCTCCGGTTAAAGTCTACCTAATCCATGCTACATCTCTGCCTCCTGTGGTGCTTACATTACCGGTCCACTCCTATCTGAATCTGACATGGCCCTGCTTGCTCAGGAAATCTCCTCAAAACCCCCTCAATTACACACACACACACACACACACAATTTGTTTAGTTTTTTTTACTTTTGGGGACCTGACATCTTAACCTCACCCAGAAATCCATGTTCACTTTTCTCTGTTCCCAAGCCCTAAACTTAACTACTAATGCCTAAACTTGAAAGGAACTCCGATTTAACACTTTGCGCATTATACATTTCCCCTCTACCTAACCCTTGAGTCGGAGATTGCATTTTCCCTAACGGGACAAAAATCTTATGGGGACCTATATTTCTTTTTTTGATATTTGTGGGGAGATCAAGTCCCCACGTTCACATAAACCTGGATCACACACACACACACATTCAAACAGAGACATTTGCCGCCCATTTGTACATTTTATATAATATTTATTTCCCTCTCTCTCTTCCTATCAAGGGGTTTATGTATGCACTGACTGACATGTTTGTCTATCAACTTAATCTAGCTTTAGCTGCCTCAGGAATCACATTAACGGCTGGGAGGATTTGCATTGATGTGAACGTGGTTGATCAATAAAGGTAATTTAGATTAAGGTTCGGGTTCTCCGGAGGTTCACGCGATTTGGAGGTCATCAGTAAATGAAGGTGTTGTCTATGTGTTTGGTAGGATTGTCAGTACATGAAGATGTTGGCTGTATGTTTGGTATGGTTGCGGTGGTTCGTTGAATTTTGCCAATATTATCTCTGCATTCATGCATTCATTGCCACTAGTTTTTATAAGTTACTTGTGTGAAATATTTTGTTTAAGTTTGAGTATATAGATGAAATAATGCTTCAATGCATATCCCATTATTTTTTGTGAATGTTTAAAATTCCTTGTATGTATATACAGCATCCTACTTTACGACTCACACTAACTGCCTTCGACTGCAATTACATATTCCAAGGGTGCATTGTTAGGTTTGAGGTTCATGACCCTCCCTCACGCTACAGGGTAATCAACTGTAGTGGCTGGGCTCTGTCCCCGGTGTAACAGAAACCATCACTAAGCTGCTTCAACACCAGAGGGAGCGTGTCTGCTCTACAAATGGAACCAGTTCTTCCTTCCACCCATTTTAACAGTAAACGATGGTGCATATGGGGTGGGGTGTTTAGAGAATGGGTGGTGGTGCATATGGGGTGGGGTGCATTGGGAATGGGTGGAGGTGCATATGGGGTGGGGTGCATTGGGAATGGGTGGAGGTGCATATGGGGTGGGGTGCATTGGGAATGGGTGGTGGTGCAT
>JACXGJ010008486.1:0-18291 GCA_016801105.1 Esox niger | reverse complement strand
TGGCCAATCCTACACCTTAACGTCCTGGCTTATGTATAAGCCGGGAGATCTAAGATGGGGATCTCCATCACCCCGAGACAAAGTCAGCGGCAGATAAATCTCCGGGCGATGCTGCTATGATTGTGAGAGACATTGCAAGACAGAGTGAGAAGTCAGGGCTTATCAGAGCTGACCCAGTTCGTGCGCTGCATACTGAGCAGCACGGCTGGCTGACGTCAACGGTCCCAACAGCCCAGAGGCTAGCTCTGCGTGGCGGCTTGGCAACGCAACACTCAGCCCAGCCCCGATCACTGTCTGGGTCCCAAATTTAGTGGACAACTTTGGAGAGCGCTCAATAGGGATCGTCGGCAGTGGCGCTCTACATTAAGAGTGGCATTTGGGACGAAGTCACAACCTAGACTACTTCCTGTGACAAATATTAGCCTAAAGCGTCTCCTCGCACAGGGGGTACAACTGTAGCCAGAAGCCAACAGCAAACGACGATGTTCTGACGTGTCCTTGTGCAAGTTGATACAAGTGCACAGAGAGCTCAGCTTACTGTGGTGCTACATGAAGTCGGTCAATTAGGTTCTATAGAGCTGGGGAACGGCAGTTCACACAGCTGGGGAAGGATTTGGGGTTGAGTGTCTGGTTCTGAGGGACAAAGGCATGAGTGCTGGCTTGTGCCCCTGGAGAGGGACGGTCACAGGGGAGCCATACTGACATCACACCTGCACCTTGTACATGTGACTACGCGTGGTGGAACGCATATCAGTTCGGAAAATGAACAACGGAACAAGGCAAAGTGCAACAGCATGGGTGGGGGCCTTGAACTGCTGTGATCGAACGCTGTTCGCCGGAGAAGCAGAACCAACCCACGATCAAACACGGCAGGTGTTACAGTACAGATCGGGTGACACCAGCTGTTTTTCAACTGTTATTACGGGGCTTCCTGAGAAGGGCATCATCCACCCACTTCCTCAGTATGTCCTGTTCTTGAGCACAAGAACTGAGTGCACGTGCGCGCACACCTGCAATGGCACATACACATGACTTTTGCAACATGTTGTTTATAAAGTATGTGTATAATCTGTAACTAGAATCACTATCATACCTCAGTTAGCCATGAAGTTGTAAGTTAGAAAGCGAGTGGGTTTTGATATTCTGCGGTCACATTTAGATTAGTAATGTGATTTGTGACAAACTGAGGACCGCCATTTTTGTGATTTGTAGGCAGTATATTCACGGTGTGAGATAATAAATAACATAAAAGTTTGGTTCTTTCATATGTTTGGTGTGAAGGTAATCAAAAATAACCTAATCGAGTGCAGAAAGGTTATTGATCCTCTATTCAACGCCACTGACGCTTTAGTAAAAGTTAACTTCAGCTGAACCAATTGTAGGAAGAATGAAGAATATACGGTTATATCAGGGAATTATATGTGAGAAAAACAATCCGTCCTTCACAAGAAGTTAGACAATGACCCCAAACACACAAGCAGGTCAAAATTAGAATGGGTGAAAAAATAAACATCAAACATATGCTAAGCAGCATTTCCCTCTTGTTGTTATAACAGTGGCACCCTGCCGCAGATAAATTGTGATGCGCCGCCACAGAAAAATCGAATATATTTTTTAAATACGTTTTTCCTCCAAGCTGAGCGCAGTTTACGTTGGCATTCAGTTTACTATCGCACACGCATCAGAGCAGAGCAACAACATCATGCAACGTCCCGATGTTTCGTGTATCAAGCTTACGAGTGAGGTCAGAGAAACATATCTGGCTGCGTTGATATAAAAGGTAGCCATCGTCTGAGCGTCAACCAAAGGTGAGAAGCAAGCTAGCTAACTGGCACGACTCGATAGCTAAGATAGATAAGCATCATGCAGGCAACATTAGAGATTCTGCAGGCACAATAAGACCTCAAGTTTTTGTATTGAAAATGATCTTATATATATATATATATATATATATATATATATATATATGCGTGTGTGTTTATTGTTAACATTTTCAAAAGAACAACTATGAGGAAAAATATAAGCAAAAAGGTATTATTTAAATAATATATAAGGTAAACAATATTATACGGTGGAGCACACCGACATAGTTAGAGCTAATGTAGAGAACATAGTTAATATAAATAAAGCCCATTTTGAGGTTATTATTGTTGCGAATTTGCTAATGCTCATAAGCTTTGTAGTGGGATTATGTTATTAATACAACCCACGACCTATTTGACCCCAAATGCAACACACTGTAATATACTGTACATGGAATTCATATTTCCTCATTAGTTAGTAGTTAGCAGTTTTTATTAGGAGCCTGGGCGATTCATGAACGGTTTTACAGAATGTTAAATTGAGGGGGAGTACTTTGGTTATTATTAGGGAATGATTTTAGGACGGTATTGTCACACAATGTTAAGAAAATTAAGTTAACAAGTAAGATAGACTGGTGTACATGGAGGACATTATAGCATTTCATGCACCAAGCCTTTTGTGCCCACAACCTCCCCACCCCAAGCAATACAAGCTCTAAAAAACAAACGACAAGGAAGCAGTCCAGCATGGTGGATTGGGAAGAAATTCCTTCAAGGCACTGAGGAAGAGTGTGGATTACAAGTTTTTTGTTCCCCAGAAAGCCCGTCATGAGAGGCAAGTCGTTTTGAATAGAACATTTGCCTTTGGTGATCGAAGAAAATACTTGGAAATAAGTAAGGCAGAATGGTGGAAAACCTTTCTAACCATTACAGTAACTCCAGATCCAATATTTCAATACATTAAGAACCAGGCCCTGCACCTAAAGCACTTGACAGATGAAAGAGGGGGTATATAATGACCAGTGGTGAACCGTTTCTTTGTCTTTATTCATTATTACATGTGTTTTGGAGGCTTAAGTTTAATTTCCACAGAATTCAAAATGTTTCAACATATTCTGTTGTCCATCTCATACAAAATGAAATCTACCGTTCGATAATTTCTTTGGCCATTTTGCCAAGCCCTTTAACTAGGGAATACAATTAGCTGGTAGAGGATAAATCTGTTGACCTCACGTTGCTCACACGGGAATAAATGGACAGGATTCATCCGTGGCTTGCCAGGAAAATGATGCTGTTGCAGTGGAACAGGAACTACGTTGTCAGATACAGCCAGCGCCACTCCGACCCCCCTAATAAATGGTCTGCCCCAACGGCACGTGCAGGCCAGGGAAGAGAAATCAATTGTCACCGTGTGCATCAGTTTGGCTGGAGGGCAACCACCTAGGATTCCTGGCCAAGGTCCTGTTTACCAGTCACTGTGGCAGCTAGCCAACAAGCGCATGGGAACCACCTTTTTTAAAACTGCCAAATGTGCCATCCTCCTTCCATCAGCTGCAATGGTAGGAGCAGGTTTGGTGCTGAAGCTGTCATTAATGGCAGTTATTAACTACTTTCTTATTTCATTCTGAAGTTTATGTTAATAAAATTGCTCAGTTGAGACCAGAAAAGCACCTCCCCGCTCAATCCCGTGACAGACGAATGAAGCCCACCTTTACATTCTGATAGATGTGTGCTACAGTAATTAATCATCGTAAGAATGTGAATAAGGACAGCACAGTGGGCATGTGGATTGCCCCTGGCAACCACGCGAAACAAACGCTTAACTCCTCATCTGTTCTTAATTAAAAACATTATCGAGTACACTCTTTATAAGAGACCATTTCAGGTTTTCATTGCAACACGCATTCACTGTTCATTGGTGTATTATCACGTATTAAGTTTCATCTAAAAGAAAAAAAAGAAAATGTTAAACATTTTTCATTTATTGACACAGGAAGGTGCCAACTGCGTATGACAGCGTGTAGTAAAACTAGATGAGTAATGATGAGCAGAAGAGAATCAGGGAGGTCTTTGTGCAGCATTTGTACAGAATGTACTGAACATGCAAACAGGTGTCCTTGGAGGCGGGGCAAACCGTACTCTAATGGGCATTTAATAAAACGATAATTGCCTTGTTGTCCTTAATAATATGCTTAAGACAAAAACAACCTGACAATTTTCTCATTGCTTAAGCAATCTCCTGCATTTTCTGTCATCCTTTCACTTATGTTTTACAGGCAAATATATTTCAAGTTTATAAAAGTACCGTTCTTCCCCTTGCCTATACCACTATGAATGTATTCCGTTTTAATACCTTCTTTCAGTTTCTATTTAATTTAGCACAATATAACTTGATTTCTAAAAAGGCATGTAGTCAACACATGCAGTTAATGAAGCATGGGACAAATACAATTACCAACTGTACTTTATTGTATTGAAGTCCTTTGTTTGACCTGCTGCAAATTTATAAAGCAGGATTAATATTTTCTCTTCCATAATCAGTCCAGCAGATTTACTCAAACTGTCATTTGGCACAGAAAAATTGATCATGCTACAGAAATTACTAATGCTGTTTAAGGGGCAGCTGCAGTTAATCAGGCTACAATTTTATATGTCAGCTTTTAATTAAATCTATCTGCCGATTGCATGAAATTAGTGGCTAACGGAAACCCTGACAGACAGACAGGCACGACACCTCTTTGAAGTGGGAACATAAAGCCGACACCACCCGCTGTCTGGCACCTGGGTAACCTTTCCTTGACTGACCACCAACCACCACTCCTCTATGGAGCTTCTGAGAGACTGGCTGGGGAAGTTCTGGCCAAACAAAAAGAGACCTTTACAAAGAGGGTCTACTGTGGCAGAACATCCTCTCATTTGAAGCAGGTCCGGCGAAGAGAACCTAAAATATGGGTCAACATTTTTACTGAGGGTAATTGAATCCACGCTCCCTGTGATGTAAATCTCGCAAGTACAGAAAAGCCAACCCGTTGGCAGAGATGAAATGACAAACATCAAGACAAGCAAAGCACAGAATGTGATGTCTGTGTGCTAGCCTGCTGGTATATGTGTAATCACTGGCTAATGTTGTTTTCACTGTTCCATTTCCCAAATTAAGTGTACCTTTCCTCACAACTGGATCTGAGTCATAGTGGTGATAAAAACCACCTCCCACATCACACAAAACAACCCATCATCTACGTCCACAAGGACAAAAACAGGCTTGTGTTCACGCTTTCAAAACATTCAAGTAACTTTCAGGAAGTGAAATCTTACAATGGGGATTTCAGGAAAACCAGGAAATCTGTTGAGTAAAGAACAAATGTCCACGTTTGTTTTTATCCCACCTTGCCAGCTTAAGATGACTGCCTTAACTATAAGTCATTCAGGATGTTCTAAATGACCAAAATGTCTAAATGATAAAAAAACTAAAATAAGCGCTAAAATGAACACAGCCCAAGGAGGGTAAAAGGAGTGCCAGTGAAATCTCCATCAGTCACTGGCAGGACTCTGGTCCTTGGCCAAGCTCTAACACCCCCGGAGAAGGAACGTGGGGACTCTGGAATGTGCACGTTGTGTCAGCATGTCTGACCAAAATCTAAGGACACTCCTTCAAGCCTTGCCCCTCTCGCAGACACTCAATTACATTTTTCACTGGTCCGCTCAAAATGCCATCTTCCTGATAATGTAGAAACAGCCCAAAGCCTGGTGCAGTATACCAACTAGAGCTACTGCTACCCTGATCCAGTTAGGGGCCTTTGGTCACCTATCGTCACAGTCAAAATGGCCTCTTCTGGTCATTAGAAACTTCAGAAACTTTCTGCTGCTGAGCTCGTAGCTCCTGAGCATGTAATCCAACCAGAGTTATACAATCACAACATGTTGTGAATTTTTTTTTTTTTACTCCGCCTACATTAACAGGTTCGTCATCCACCTTCATGAACACGATACAGCCATTTCTGCACGTCTTCCAACATATCGCTCACATCCCAAGAGGACCCCAATAGTAGGGTCGCAAAATTCGGGGTCACCTTTGGCAACATTTCCAGTACTACAGGCGGATTTCTGGACAACATGGGCACATTGCAAGCTTACCTATGAGACAGTCCAGGAACTTTCCTTGACCTCATGATCTGAGCAGAGAAAAAAAACTCAGGGAAGGTTTTGAGTTCAGGAAAAACTCTGGGCCCCAACAAAAAGAAAACTCCAGGTTTAATGCTCCAATTGCCTACCTGCTATTTTGATGTTCATATGCCCGTCAAGCAGGAGGTTCTCCGCCTTAAGGTCTCTGTGGACGATATTGCGGTTGTGGCAGTACTCCACCGCAGACAGGATCTGCCAGAACTTGCGCCGTGCTTCAAGTTCACTCAGTCGCCCATGTTTGGCCAGGTAATCTAGAAGGGAGATGGTTAGGGTTAGATACACTTTAAATCAAGCAACATCGAAGCAGAGGTGGTTAGAATGCATGAGGCAAGAGTGGGCATGTGGTCCAAGTTTCCGTGCATGCCAAACAAACCTTTAGACAAAATCCATTGAAAAATGGTAACCCCATACAGCCCATAGTTCTTTGCCTTATCCATGATTGTAGGGCACACAGTCGTGGCATGGAATATCATCTCATAGTTCCCACGAAAAAGTGATTGGCTTCTGCTTTAAAGCAATTCTGCAGACTCAATACTGTCAGACATTCTTCAAATAGTATTGCTATTCATTATCAGAGAGGAAACAAGTGAACGCAAAAATATTATGTATACAAACGCACGAGACAACAGCACTTCTAATCCCATGTATCCAATGTGACAAGCAAGTCATTTCACAGGTAAAAATGCAAACAGGTGCCCATGAATTCTCAATAAGCATCCATTTTCTCATAGCCCAGTCTATAAAATCTAAATTTATATCCATTGTACACCATCATTTAGACTATTTCCCTGTCCCCTTCTGTGCTGTGTAAAGACATCAGAGTACAGGAGGTGCATGTGGTTGAATGCCACAGCAACATTTCTGGATGTTCAGATGACCAGCGGGTCAAATTGTTTTGGACTTCACATGAATCCCCAAAATGTAAAGTAAAAAATTTGTACTAAATCAATCATATTTAAAAAATACTCAGGGGGATGAAAATCGAGAATGACATCACCATCCTCAGAAGATAAATCATGCAAATCATAGGTCTAGGTCAGTCTAGGGAAGAATAAACTGACCAGGTGTCAGTCTAGGGAAGAATAAATGGGCCAAACGTCAGTCTAGGGAAAAATAAACTGACCAGGCGTCAGTCTAGGGAAGAATAAATGGGCCAAACGTCAGTCTAGGGAAAAATAAACTGACCAGGCGTCAATCTAGGGAAGAATAAATGGGCCAAACGTCAGTCTATGGAAAAATAAACTGACGAAGCGTCAGTCTAGGGAAGAATAAACTGACCAAATCAGCAGTCTAGTCACAAACTGTTTTTGCAGGACTGGTATATACCCTAACTATCCTGTTGGAATAGGTCAACATCAATCCCGCAAAAGAAACACATATTATTTAACATAATTCAATCAAACATACTCCTAGAAAAACTACTGTTCAAAGGGAAACACTGGGCTACTTAATGACCATTCTGTTTGGTTTGTGCCTTAGAACAAACAGGATTTGGCATGAACTATATCATCAAGTGGTAAAAGAAAACAAAACAAATCTTACTTCTCAAACAAAGCATCCTAGCTTGCTTCACATTAAAATATTGGTGAGCGATTGAACAGGAGCTATGGGGTGAGCAGGGCAGATCAGCCAATGAGAAAATATTGGTTGTCGACAAATTATTTTTGTCATAGTTACTGTTGACGAGACGATCACAGCCATCAGGACAGTAGAGGCAGGACGGTGACAAGCCACAACAATGAGCCCAGCCTGTGATTGTGGTACGAGCGGCAGAGTAAATATCCTACCACGTGGACGTAATCAAGCGGTCAGTCACCACACCCATGAGTTCTGGGTGAGCCGCCTGGGGGAATCTGCCCCTGTCCAGCCAAGCCCACAGACCTGGCCCAAACAGGACTCACCAGGCCTGACCGAAGTCTCTCACATTCCAGCCCAGCTAGCTCTGCTCAACTCAGCCCTACTGAAGGAGGAGGGCCGAGGGGAGCCGGCCGAACTGTATTCCGTAACAACAGATGTAGAAAACCTTGAAAACACAGGCCTGTTTTGTTTCCTCATCGGCCAACTAAACGGGTTAAAGGGGTGGATGATTAGTGAGAGCTAGCATGCTGTTTATGCATGAACACATACAGGGGGAGGGAGCGATGGTGAAAGAGCCAAGACGACCTAACTTCCATGTCCCTGCCTGCTGCAATGTCGTGCAAGGAGTTGTATCACACTCCTCTGCTCTCACCCTTAGACATCTCCCAGGGACCAATGGGAGGACAAAAAGCCAACATTTGGAATCTATTTTGGGCTCAGATGGTCTTGTTTCGGGTGAGAACAACTGAACTAGTGACTAGCCAGCCTGTGATTAATAAAAATCTTTGCAAATCCAAAGGCTCATTGAACCATCAACAGCTTGTGGAGACATTTCTGTAGTCATTACTCAGCAATGCTAATTGTGATCAACTGCATTCAGTTTTTTTACTGAAAACCTCCCGAGTCATTGCCTAAATGAGTTGTTAATCAAGGTTGTTAATCTGACTTCAGGCTTCACCCATCTAAACATTTGAACTTTGTTAACGTTTATATCAACCGTGACCTTATGGTGACATCCTTGCGAAGTTTCCTTCCTGTCTTGGAGCTCAGAAGGATTCTCTTCAAAATAATTTTTCATTACAATGCAATATCCAATTTAGCACGCACGCACACACACACACACACACGCACGCACGCACGCACGCACGCACGCACGCACGCACACGTTGACTTTACTAGATTCATGTGTCCTTGTTTTATTGTTATTATTCTCTACTGCAGTTTGGTCAATTATAATTTAATAAAAGTACAGAAAGTGACTGTATTTAATAATAACATTTAAGATAACTATTCCAGCCTGTGCTTATTATCAATATTAGAACATACAAAAAGATGACTTTTGTATGATTTACTTGTTGAAATCAGCAGCATCAACAGAAGCTATATTTTTTATTGCATGCAAGAGAACAAGGGCTACAAAAACGACAGTATCGGCTGATTGGGTTAAAACAGCATTGGCCAAACATTTTCTTATCTGTGCAACAGGCAAGACTACAACCTGGTCACACTGTTTGAAAATCCTTCATGTCAACAAAGAACCAGATGGAACATCACTGTAAAATAAATAACGTGGACTTGAAAATTGGCAACACAAAGGTGGAAACAAAAATGAATTGTCTAATGAAGGGGAAATGCACGACAAAATGACCTTTCAGTGATGAAACTCCTGATGTGGTACAGACATTCCTCAAAATAGATCTACATTTGCGGCCTGAGGCATCTAGCTCTCTCAACGAATCTAGGCACGACAGGCTTCATTGTACTCATTCAGCGGCCAACCCCCTACTCATATAACTTACAGAACAAAGAGATACAAAGCTATCCTCAGGTCAAACCAAACAGAGAGCCCTAGGAGATGTTAATGACTTGCTCATTGACCCAGGTCACAGCATACAAAATAGTAACAATATAAAAATAAACATAAAAACATAAAAGCCTCCAACTTAATGTAAGGTAAAAATAACATCAAAATATCACACTTATTTTCAGTTTCAAATTTCCAACTCACATCTTTGTTGGAAACCGGAGTGGTTAACTTTTTTCAGGTTTTGTAAAAATTGATAGTCCCTTTACTTACATACAAGGCACCTGCTTTTATCCAAAATGAAGTAATTGGCCTGAAGTAGGCAGACACCATTAAATTTAGTTTTCTGGCGGGCAGCAGCTAATTTGCCAGGTGAGTCTTTGAAGTTGTTTGTCTTCGAAGGGTACAAGGGAAAACCTGGTCTTTCCACATTCACCAGATTGATTGACCAGCACAGAGGACACATTCCCGTCAGGCCACTTCACACTACAACGCCCTCTAGTTCATTTTCACTTGTAAATGTCCAAACTTAGCAAATATAATATTTCCTGTCTGAGTTCACTTTAGAATTTTTGCCAAACCCTTCCTATGTGAATTCACAAAAGAAATGGGGTTAACGGTAGACCTGTCATTGACTATGCCAGTAATCCCATGAATCCAAGCATAGAAGGGATTATGATATTAAAATCTGGATACCATCCAACTTACAATAAACATACACAAACTTCTCCCAGAGCAAACAACTTCCCCAAACTCACAACACGGCAGTATGAGCAACACTGAACTCCCTGAATTGAACCATCCATTGCAGCCACATCAAATAAAACTTGCTACCGGTTCCTCCTGCTACTTACAACAGTCAAATCCTGCAGGCTCACAACAATCTAATCAGTGAGAGATTATTAATCCTTCTTATTTCATCATTCACCATCTAGTCTCGTCCGCAGCCTCTATGGTAGCTAGTGGGGGCTTCTTCACACCTCTAACCAGCAGGAAACCATACAGCCCTGTATTTCACACTATCACAATCGCAAGGAGAAGACTAACCACTACAAACATCTCTCTACAGCAGGGCTCAGCACAAGGAAGACTGCAAACCAAAAACATAAAGCAAGTCTTTCTTTGCGGGGGGGGGGGCACCTGAATGAATGTGTGATAAAATATACAGCAGCTTAACAGGAATTTACTCAGCAAAGGGTGGATCTCTCACACAAATTAATCATGTGTTAGTGTGTCAATGTACTCAAATGCAATCCCTTTTTGGTTTTAGTCTAGGTCAATTTGCCGCAAAAAAACTATTTAATAAATAAATGACAGTTATGTTCCGACCCCCAGATGATACTCTCTGACAAAACTATGCCTGCGGCAGAATTTCGCTACCATCCCTAAATATAAACATATTAGTGTAGACATTTCAACTTCACAAACCATTTCACTAGTTAAGTAATTTAGGCGGATATTTTTCATAATAAAATGGTAAACCACACTTTGCTGAAATGAACGGCCCAAAAACAATATGGGGCCACAACTAACTTATTCCTATGGGGAGCAGAAACCATTACATCTGTCCAGCAAAAATATAAGATTCTCATCTACATCCTACAGGAGCAAGCCATGCTAACGGGAACACAACCAAAGAAGGAATAGTGACATTCAAGACAGTCCCGAAAAAAGGGATAACCACAGAGGGGATGAGAAAAACAATTCTGATTAGATGGAGGGTGGCACATTCCATGTTGCTACACCGCTAGGCCGTGGCGTCTGTTGTGGCGTGTTGCTAATCAGAAAACACACCTAGCATTAGAATGTGTCAAGGTGCTCCGACTGAAGGGAGAGGATGAAGGGGCCAAAATACATTTTGGACTAAGCTGTTCCGTTCACAGTATTAGCGTCGAAGGTGACCCGGCGTGCTTCCGTTAAGCGTAGACACAATGTGCAGGCTATTCACAGCCACCACAGTCACACCAGTGGACGGGTGAGTAATGTACCGCTTCAACGTCAGCAGGGGCAGGCGGGAGGGCAGACCACAAAGCAGCACGGTCAGGTACACCGCTCAGTCAGAAAAGCATTGCATTCTGGGAGAAAGAGAGGAAGAGAAAGGGGGTGATGAATGATGACTCACAGTGTGTTAAAACATGGGGGGTGGGGATCAAAGAGCTGCGTGTTCCAGTTCAGTTGTCGGAGAAGAGTGTCGTCTCCCAACAGCTGGCCAGGTTCTGAAGGGACCGGTGAGCGGAGCCCAGACACCAAGCCCAGGCGGGATTACCCACTGGAATACCACCAACTCCCCATCTCGCCATTTGACCCCCCCAAACAGGTTTTCTTGAAATATAGTCCTGAATTAAAGCAGTACCCATAAGCAACACCACTGAACTTTAACCAGCATGCCTCAGGTCGATTAGACAGAAAAAAGGTAGCTACCAATGTCAGCTAGGTGAGTCAAGTGTTGAAGGCTTTTCAGCTCAGACAGACACATAGGGACTGAGCAAGCCATGGAAAAAATAGATGCATAGACTCATCTCCTGTAAGGAATAGAAGAAGTTGGCGGCAAGTTGGCCGATGCACTCTCAAGACAGCCCTAGCTATGTGTTTAGAGCCAGTCAATAATACCCACCCACTCACTCACTCACTGGCAGGGTTTTCTTCTTATGAATGGCCTACATTTTTCATCTCCATTCCAAACTCAAATTGATGTCCCCTTGTTCTCTCTTCTCCCTAGCAGTTCTGTTCTGCTGCTCCTCCCCGTTATTTGCGGTTGACCCAATTTCTCCAGGTTTGATCCAGTCCTGGAGCAGTGGGTGGGGATGTGGAACCAAACCGGCTGCCTTCAGCCCAGCCCAGCCCACCACTGCCTGCAGGGACGGGATGGGGATCCCTCCCTGAAACACCACAGTCTTCTAGGCTGGGATGGATGGATGGGGGCGAAACAAAACGAAAAATGCATTTCCTAGCAATTCTAAAACTACACAATACAGATTTTTTTGGTATGTGGCCTGTGTGTCCATTCTTGCAACAAGCGAACGCTTCCCTTTCCATTGGCCTGCCACAGAATAATATAAATCTGAATAGAGCGCTGGAAATAACACATTACAAAAAACATGCCAGTTTTGCCATCCCTCCACAGAGGCTATGACAAACCTAGAAGCTTAAAACAAGTGTGTCCAAGCAGTAACGAGGTATGGGTGAACGGGGCCCAGTTGGACACGGAACCGTTTCCAAAAACGGCACAAAGCCGCGACGTGACGGGCCGCTACGGAGTCAAGCAGCACAAACGTAGTACGGAGGGCTTGGTGGATCTAAACGTCAGTTTGCAGCGGAAGAAAACAGAACACGATGATCCTGTTTACCTCCGGTTAGCCAGCGTGCTGCTCGGACCATCTCAGTGATGAGGTTAACAGCAACAGGCAGCGCATACATGCCTTACATAACCACATTAGCATCAGCAATCAGGACTTACAGGACCAAAAGCCGGGGCCAAAATGCTTCGGTAATATCCAGAGATGATCCATGTTCCAAAGGTTCTTTAAGATGAGGTTACCCAATATCTGGAGCACTGTCTTTTTCAGACAGTAGTCGCGCTGTTAATGCGCTGAACGCATGTACAGTAAATCGATCTATTTCTATCATCACGGGGTAAGGCCCTTCAATCGGAATAGACGAAAACAAAGTCCAGAAGGAACGCAACTCAACAACATTCGGAAAAAACACTGAACGCAGTTGGGAATTCACTAAATGTGTTAACAATTAATTTGCCCAAGTTAATCAAGAAAACAAGAGACAAATACATTGTCTGTATTGCCTGGAACTTAATGTAGAGGCGACGAGAATGCCCGTCTCTTTGTACATACATTGCATTAGTATTTCACTGGGTTAAGCCGTTAACAGTTAACCTATGCTAAAACAAAACTCTTCTGGTAGATAAAGGATTTCCCCAAACAGTTCTGAATTAGGGCAAATGTCCCTATTAAGCCCACGTACCATATAAGTCCACTCGCAACTTCAAATTGTCAAATAAAAAAATAGTAAAATGTTTTGCTCTGTGATGTTGTTTCCAATGAAGCTGCTTGTTAAATAAATTACACTTTTTATTGTAAGCCAATCCACTTTGCCAATATTTAGTTATGAAAGCATGTGTGACATACCTGATGAGCCCAGAAGTTGCAAAAACTGGTGATTTTGGTAACCTCAAAATAATATTGATTTTCTATATTTCTACTACTGTGTTTAGTAAGTACTCACGCGCACTCCTGCTTTTGGTAAGTACTCACGCGCACTCCTGCTTTTGGTAAGTTATCAAAATGTAAGTGATTATTTAAGTGATTAGTGTTGTGAATAAGACATGCGTTAGAATCTTACTTGAATTATAAATACTGTTTCTTTTGAAATCAAAATATGAGTTTTAGCATGATAGCAAACAGACCACATGCTGAAACAATATAGTAGCTGCATGGTATGGTTCCTTGCAATAACAAAGCATGATAAGCAGGTAAAGCAAAACAGTTTATATTATTTCACTGTTAAACAGACAAAAAATGTGTATGTTTATCTTATCTTAATTTTTTTAAATTTACTTATTCATCTGCTGGACAGTTATATCACACTGTCTGGGGTGGATGTAAATCAGTATAGCTAATTACTTCTCTGCATGATAAGTTTATACTTTTCATGTTATATTAGTGAGCCACATATAGATTTATCTCATATAGCTTTTTAAATGCCATGTCCATAGAATAAAATATTGATCTTTTATCCGCAAAGGGAACTGTTGTTTCCTTTAAGACGAACTGCTCTCATTAAGCCCACTAGACTGTGTTTCAATGGGGATTTTCTTAACTTTTGAAAAAATGTTCTTCCTAATGTTGACCTCACCTGATAAATCAGCTCCATAATTGAGACAATTAATACCCATATTTAAATATCATATTGCATAGGTCAATTCATTCTGGAGTCTATATTCTATCCAAACATTACCAATACAGGCCTATATTCCAATGTACTGTTATATTCTCTCTGAACATTAACAATAAACTTATTTTATCTTTAGGCCTTCCTCCCATCCAGGGAAAAGATTGAGGATGTAGAGCTCAAGTCAATCCTCTGCAAAGCAGAGCTGGATGGACCTGGACCATTCTATTTGCGCAATCATGAGGTCATTGAAAATCTGTTAAAAAACAAGATGAAAGCCATCAAAGACACGTAGTGTAAGACTGGCAAGAAAAGACAACCAGAAAGTGGGCAAAAGATTGAAACAAAGCTTAGACCACGCTATAACCTGTTACGTCACACGACAAAGACAACTAAATTGATAAAATCACATCAAAGGCTGACTTTTAGCCTAGGAGAAAGTAGAAATTGCAGAAATGTTTCTTACTTATTTTGTTGACGTTATAGGCTAATGATACATAAGCTTCAAGATATTATGACTGATGTCTCCTCAGAACAATCTGTATGTTTTAATGTCACTCCACTACCAACTGAATGGTTTAAAAATGTCTTTACAATGCTTTTGAACTATAAAGTCATTGTTTAAATGTAAATCCTGAAACAGACCAATTTACTATCCTTAGAACATTAGTATTGAACCAGCATACTGGTAAATCGTCAAAAAGACATCTGCACCTTTAACAAGTTGGCTAAACCAGAAATGTTGGCCAATTTCAAATGCCAACCGAACACCATAAGATAGAGATACAGACAAAATGACAACACATACTGAAAGACAGTTTTCATTTAGTTGGTAAATATTTTTTTGGCTACATTACAAAGATGATATGTTGTTTAGCTTTTTTCTGTGTGGACAACACAGCAAAAAGGCTGATCATGCTTATTTCACATTCCATTCACAGGTCATAGTATATGAGTAGAGAGAAAATGAAAATAGTTAGGGAGCTAAGAGATTACTGATTGGAATAGAACAAGTTTGTATTGTTAAGATATAGAGAGACACACACACACACACACACACACACACACACACACACACACACACACACACGGCTTAATGGATACATTAGGTACCAATTAAGCCCATGCCATATTTTTACAAATTAAACAAAAACATTAGAAATAGGTATAAATGAATATTTGACACTTTAAATGAGAGATTAGCTCAAATATTCTCACCTAAATATGCATCTAACCCAACCCTAAATAGCACAGTCTGACATGCATCAGGCCTGAAAAGTGGTATCAGGGGACTTGTCTTGTTATGGAATTAGAAAGTCAAATACTGTGAAAATTCAAAAGCTTCTAAATGTTAAGAAATCAAAAAAAGAATCAACCAAAAACTATGAAAACATCAGATTTTATATGGCCCTAAATAGTGTTTTATTGGAAGATTGCAAGATAAGACCTCCAGCCACCACCGAGTCCAGAACACCACCAGCCTGGAAGTGTCCCCAATGGCGCACAGCGCTGTAGATCCAGGTCAAAAGCAGAGCACTGTGAAGGGAACGGGGAGCCATTTGGAACGAACACTGTCATCTGTTATCGTTTCACTTGTCCCAAGTCTGCACACTTTATCATTTGTGGTGAAAATAACAGGGCTGTTGTAAGTCAACATTGTCATGTCAGGGCTTAGCCCTGGCAGGAGGAGTGGCCGAGTATCTTTACTTTTTGCAGTGTTGCCTGCCGGTCCACGGCAATTGTATTCACAATCGCATAGTGTCTCCAACTTAGTCACATTCACAGAGCCACACAATGTCCAAGCATCAGCGTGATTCCTCAGAAAACCTGAGGAAAACGCTTACGTTTTGTCCAGTTAATATATCAAATTGATCAGAAACAGTGTAGGCACTGTTACTGTTTTAAATGATTATTGCAGCTGGAAACAGCTCATTTTCAATCAAATATCTACATAGGCAAATAGAGGGTCATTATCAGCAGCCAAGTTTTCAACGCTTCTAGGCAAAGTGACAAAGAAAAAGCCAATCTCAGACTCGCCAATAAAAAGAAAAGACTAAAAGGGGCAAAAGAACACAGATACTGGACAGAGGAACTACTCTGCCTAGAAGGCCTGCATCCTGGATTCGCCTGATCACTGTTGACGTTGAGACTGGTGTTTTGCGGGTTCTACATAATAAACATGCCAATTGACTGAGGTGTTTCTCAAACCAGACAGTGATGCATTTGTCCTCTTGCTCTGCTGTGCACCGGGGCCTCCCACTCCACTTTCTATTCAGGTTATAGCCAGTTTGCACTGTTCTGTGAAGGGAGTACTACACATCGTTGTATGACATCTTCAGTTTCTCTACAATGTCTCACATGGTATAGCCTTTATTTCCCAGAACAATAGACCGATGGGTATCAAAAGAAAAAAAATATATATTTTGTTCCTGGACATTTTGAGCCTGGAATTCAACCCAAAAATGCTGATTCTGAAGATACTGAACTAGCCAAAAATATATTAATGTCGTTGCTTTAATCAACACAATTTTCAACTGCACTAATAAATCACAAAAGGGATTTCTAATGACCAATAAGCGTTTAAAAATGATTAACTTGGATTAGAAACAATGTGCCATTGGAATACAGGAGCAATCTTTGCTGATAATGGACCTCTGTAAACCTATGTAGATATTCCACTGAAAATCAGACGTTTCCAGCTACAACAATCACTTACAACATCAATTTCTACACTGTATTTCAGAACAATTAGATGTTATTTTAAATGGACAAAAACGCTTTTCTTACAAAAACAAGGACATTTACAACTTTTGAATGGTAGTATACATTTTACATTTATGATTACTAAAAATAAAATAAAAATTACACCTGAAGGCTGGGGGATACTTATGAAATGATAACATAAACGGTCAACTCAAGACAAAAGTACCTTTCGTGAAACTGAACAAAAATGGTTGTGAAAAACAATGAAACATATTTTGGGCTCAAACATAAGTGGGAGCCCAAATCTGTAATTTTAACATAATTTTTCCAACAAAAACATTGACTTTTTAGAAGATATTTTTATGCAAAACACAGCATTCAAAAGTGTAATCTGTTAATAAATTACAGGTGTTGGTCTCAGTCCCCAGGAAGTGCATTCATGCCGCTCACCGGTTCCTGTCAGTATGGGGTATAGATGAGGTCGCACACATGTAAAATCCCCTCGTCATCCATCATCACGGGTATAACCAAATACTTTTTAGCTAAAAGGAGACAAATGGTTGTAGATCAACACAGATCAGGCAGAGGATATACAAAAGGCATAAAACAGTAAGCACAATTCAAGCATGAATCAAAATGTTCCAGAAGTCTGTAATAGTTATAAATATGCCCAAAAAAGGATTCATGCACATACAGTGGTGGTGTTGAGGGAGGCAAAGAAGAGTCCAAGGATCAGTTTCAGAACGGTACAGTCTCGTTTTAGCCCAAAACCAAGAGTCTGAGACTTGGTTGTGAATTTACCTTTCAACTAGGCAATTAACCTGCATGAAAAATCTAACTCAAAACAAACAAAATCTATGTTTTACATTGGACATCTCTGTCTACAGGCCCAAATCCAATCAAAACTCTGTGGGCTGAATTGATCAGAGCATTCCACAAGTGCAAAGTAAGAATTATCAAGGCCCACTGCGCAGTGCAGAGCAGAGCAGAGGCCCACTGCGCAACGCGGAGCAGAGCAGAGCAGAGGCCCACTGCGCAGCGCGGAGCAGAGCAGAGCAGAGGCCCACTGCGCAGCGCGGAGCAGAGCAGAGCAGAGGCCCACTGCGCAGCGCGGAGCAGAGCAGAGCAGAGGCCCACTGCGCAGCGCGGAGCAGAGCAGAGGCCCACTGCGCAGCGCGGAGCAGAGCAGAGGCCCACTGCGCAGCGCGGAGCAGAGCAGAGGCCCACTGCGCAGCGCGGAGCAGAGCAGAGGCCCACTGCGCAGCGCGGAGCAGAGCAGAGGCCCACTGCGCAGCGCGGAGCAGAGCAGAGGCCCAC
>JACXGJ010008485.1:0-27023 GCA_016801105.1 Esox niger | reverse complement strand
TTAAAAAAGGTATGCATTTACAACTGCACTGCATAAAAGCCTGCTCCATGACTTAAATGTAACTGAGATGAAAGGGAGTTTTTATATTTTACAGTGAACATCAAGTATTCCCAAATGTGAAAGTTGTTGGGGTTGCCACAATATAATGCCTTTCTATAGCTTCCTAATTTAACAGTGTTTGCCAAGTTGCCTGGGGGTTGATGGTTTCAATACAGTGCTGTATTGGTCATCCAGGGGTCATATGAATAATAGCTTAAAATAGTTGTTGTGTAATAACCCTGATGAAACCTAGTGGCAAAATATTTGTCTGGCTCTGCATTATACCAACATAGCATTAAAAAAAAATCTATTTTAAAAATCTGTATTTTGTGTAGTGTTGCACTGCCTCTGCATGTTGATAACTGTGTAAATATTTCTAAGATAAGGTTACCCTAATCAATATCTTGACCTATATTTAACCAACACATATTTTGGAGACTGAATTGATGCAAATATCTTGAGAATCTTTACCTAGTCTGTCAAGATGTATGGTAATATCAAAACTCTCATGTGGAGTAAGTCTACAGTGGAGTTTCTTCAACGCGGGGTGTGGCTCCAGAAAACTGACCCTTGGCTTGCAGGACTACAGTACGCAGCCTTGGTATAACGCTGCTTGTGAGTTTTGTTCAGGGATTTAATGCCCCACGAGCTCAACTGGACCGACTTGGCTAGATGCTGAGGAAGCCTGCGCATGTGCCAGAAGTTGCTGCCGCAGACAGCAGCAGTGATTCGGCAACGCAAAGCAACAACAGCAAAAAAATATCTGTATTTGAATTTTAAACCATGACAAGGTTTTAAGCAATGCCTTTCGAGGAGGTACAGGGAGAGTAAGTATTTCTAACTAATATTTGATTTAGTTAAGCACGCTGGCAGATAATTACTTGTCATAATTGTGTGTCAAGCAGAAACGGCAACAAAGGAGTCATACTAACGTTACCGTTAGCTACTTGACGTCGGCTAGCAAGTGGGTAGCTTCGGTGTTTCATTAGCTGCACAGTAGCTAACATTGGTTAGCCAGTTTGCTGAGGTGGCTACGAGTTCGCATGCTAGAAATGGGATTAAACCCTAATCTGCTGTTAAAATGACCGAATTCAGTGTTTTGGCACAAGAACGCTAACGTTGGAGACTTCAGCGTTTTCGATATTGATTGTCAACCAGCCAGCATCTTTTGTCATCTAATGTTGATGGTAAATCATTCATAATTGAATACAAATTAACCAGTTAGCTACTCAGTACTATCCTATCTTTAAAATACGTTTGCTTTTCTTTATCGTAGCACTGTAGGCTGATTGTTTTCAGTTACACCCAATGTTCATGTAGCTGAATAACGGGTGAACTAAGTTAACTAACTAGCTATGTACAGTCAGTACCTAGTTTACAACCCTACCACCTACTTCTCATCTCGATCAGAGAGGCGAATAACACGTGTGTTGGGTGGGGAGGCTGATAATTATTTGATGGCTAGCATTTACATTTGGACACCTTGTCGCTGGTGAGTGGTCCAGGTCAAATGTGTTGTGTTTTCAGGACGCGGTGTGGTTCCCCATTGCTCTGTAGCTTTGATTACACTTTAAATCATCCGGTGGCTAAACAAGACAGAAATCATGTGTTTCTTACGGTCTCTCTGTTGGGTGGAGGCTCAGAGAGAGACTGGAATTTTAGCTAACAGTGGATGAAGTAGCTAACAGTGACCTTTGAAGCAAGGGGGCGGGTATGCGTCAGTGCCTCCGTATTCTGATTGATCTGACAATCCACAAGCGGTATCGAAGTGAATGCAGAGTTACAGTATCATTTTCCTGGGCTTTTCTTACAGCTGGGCAGTATGGATAAAAATCCATATCGTATGAACTTGTGTAATAAACAATAAATTTGACAGTAACTAACTTATAACGTAAATTTGCACTTCTGTTGTTTTAAATTGTTTACCAATTGGTTTCACATTTACAAGCATTTACTGTCACCGTTACAAGTATTTTATTTAGTTATAGAAGAGGCTACTCGTAATTAATTATATCAGAAAATTGGCTGTGATATGGTCAGTGTTGATGGTTTTCAGTTTACCATCCCAGCTCTAGCTTTTCCTATGTCCTATGAGGCCTACCATGCTGCTTTATCATAGGCAGACAGACACTCTGTATGAATGGTTGGAGTCTTTCAGTTTAGCCTGAAATCTATCGGCAATCAAGCCTTTAGTTTTCCTTGTTTACGCATTCAGATTTACCTTGGACTACTCATGCACAAACCAGTAAGGTTTGACATGGTAACAAAAAGTTTACTCTGTGCATCCGGGGTCACGTCACATTGTGTGGATGAAATAGAATTTGGAGGATGCTATTTGATTGGTAAAACTGAAATGTGACATTCTCGTTTGGTGTGGGCATAGAAGAAGCAAGGATTGTTTTAGCCGGTGTGACTTACAGAGAGTAGCCAATAAGTTTCCTGCTGCAAGTCTGGAAATCTATTACCATGCTTTTTTGCATTTGAGACTTCATCAAATGAAACCAATGATCAATTGGAGACTGTGGTAATGTTATGTTTTTGTGAAATGGTCTGTTTTATTACTGATCGGGTACTGCTAGTGTCAAAATACAATCTCAGATTTGTCTGTATTGTGGGTAATGGATTGGAAGCCATACTGTTGTCATCATTCTGTGTAAATGTTGTCCTTATGTTGAAGCACCACTGTAGGTTATGAGTCTAAGTAAACTATCGGATATGAATTATATCAGTGGTGATGGTATGAAATGTGATTCACCCACAAACGTAAAGTTGCTGATCACAAATTTACATTGGTGTCTTCTAAAATGTTGTATAATGTAGTAAAGTTATGTCCTGCCTTACTCATGGAGTTTGACGGTTCTTAAAAGTGCAATTTCCTTTGCAGACTGGGAGAGTGGTTATTTAATTTACGACAGAGGAGATCTAATCGTTCTGCTCTCTGATATCTTCTGCTTGCTCCATCAAAAATGAGAGCTTGACATTAGTTCGCCTGAGAGTGCCGCTTTACATCACTGCTCAGTTGCCCTACATTTTCCAAGGGTGGATAATTAAATTTCAGACACTTGTTTCCTGAGAAACGCAGTCTCCTTGACTTATTATCGAGTATTGTTTGGGATCGTTTTGTCGTCTAGGTGCTTCGTTTCTCATCTCAGCTATTAAGTGATTTAACATTTTTCAATTAATCCCAGTTTTTTTCCTTGATGCTCAAGACTTACATTAATGATGCAGTGATACTGGTTCTTATTTCATGTTTATTCTTTGGTAAGGAATTGATGTTTTATAGTGAAACTAGTAGACTCATAAAATGGGAAAAAGCTCCTTTCTAAATTGTATGATTGAAATCTTAAAACAATTTAATGAAAAAGTGAGATTATAATAATGCCTCCTCGTGTGTGTGTGTGTGTGTGTGTGTGTGTGTGTGTGTACATATTAAACTGTTCTGTTAAATCTCCTTGTCTTCTAGCAATACATTTATTACGGAGAGAGGGTTCCTAGATAAACAGGTTCTCATTGATAGGAAGCAATGTCCAAGTGCAAAGCAACAGTGCATGACAACATAAATGCATATGCTAATGGCCATAGTAAGAAAATCAGGAACCAGATCTTCCTGAGGGTGAAAACTGTTACATGTCAAGAACTTATTGCCTTCTGTATTTTATTTTGTTTTGACATTATTACAATATAATCTTTCCAAAGTTTGCTCTTCCTGCAGCAACCACGCAGAGCAATGACTGACCTGCAGAATATCATTTCCAATTGTGTATTTACTATTTGCCATAACCTGCACGATAAACACAATTATGGTGTTTACATAATGCAGATAAACACTAGGTTGCAGAAAAAGTGGAGAGCACCAAAGCATGCAATGCCAAATATGTCAAGGGCTCTAAAGTGTTTCTCTCCACTTATGTTGTATGACCATGGATCATTGCTGCAGATCATCAGACACCCTGTTGTATGGTTTACTGTTTTAAAATGTGCTCCAAATGGGCTGCAGTAGGCTTGTCTCACGATCATCCATCAAATGTATCTATAGGTGTATGCTTTCAAAGTTGTTTGCAAATAGCTGAAGCAAACAAACAGCGGGCTTCAATAATAACAAAGTACAAGCAGTTACAAGACAGACCAATAGTTAGTAGCATGTAATACCTTATTTAGCACCGTTTCTTTTGTTTATTTCATTTTCTAAGATTTGTCTGTCTAGTTTGGAGCATCTCCACATAAAATTCTAAAGAGGAAAATATTTTCAGGGAGGCTTTTGAAGAAAACAGACAAGGTACTATCAGCCATGTTAAAGTTTTGTTCCCCTCAGTTATGAAATGGAGTAGGCAAGTCATATTTTGCTTGTCTACACAGGCTGCGTGGCTACACATTGTGAAATATGGATTTAACTGTGCAGTGCTAGAAAGTGGCATTAACACTGTATTAGCCTTGAGCATCTGGGATGGTATTATGTGAGACTAGCAGTGTGCAGATTTAGAAATGATATGGGATACAAGGGCAGAGCAGCAAGTAGGGTAAGCATACCTGTTAAGCCCATATACCATTTTTAGCCCAATAACATCTTTGAAATCAAAAAGAGAAGAAATTTATGTTTTTTTATGTTTAATGTCTGCCAATATACACTACTGTTCAAAAGTATTGGGGTCACTTAGAAATGTCCTTGTTTTCCATGAAAACACACATGAAATTAGTTTGAATAGGAAATAGTAATTAACATGGTTCTAAAAAAAATTCTAATTGAAATAATTATGTCCTTCAAACTTTGCTTTTGTCAAATAATCCTCCATTTGCAGCAATTACAGCCTTGTAGACCTTTGGCATTCTATTTGTCAATTTGTTGAGAAGAGATCATCCCATGCTTCATGAAGCACCTCCCACAAGTTGGATTGGCTTGATAGGCTGCTCCCACAACAGCTTGACAGGTTTGATATCCATTGACTCTGCTGGCCACTCTGTTATAGCGAGAATACCAGCTGACTGCTTCTTCCCGAAATAGTTCTTGCATAGTTTGGAACTGTGCATTGGGTCATTTTACTGTTGTAGGAGGAAATTGGACCAATTAAGTGCCATCCACAGGGTATTGTCTGAGATATGGCTTTTTCTTTGCAACTTAGCCTCCAAGGCCAGTATCTTGGAGTTGCCTCTTTGTTGACGTTCAGACTAGTGTGCTACGGGTACTATTTAATGAAGCTGCCAGTTGAGGATCTGTGAGGCATCTGTTTCTTAAACTAGATGCTCTAATATATTTGTCCTCTTGCTCAGTTGTGCACCCGTGCCTCCCACTCTTTCTATTCTGGTTAGAGACCATTCTGTGAAGGGTGCAGTACACAGCGTTGTACGAGATCTTCAGTTTCTTGGCAATTTCTTGCACTGGAATTGCCTTCATGTCTCAGGACAAGAATAGACGAAGTTTCAGAAGAAAGTTCTTTGTTTCTGGACATTTTTAGCCTGTAATTGTATCCACAATTTGGTTTGTATGTGGAACATTTGCGTTAATCAGGAAGATCTATGGGTAAAACAGCAAAAGACAGGTTTAATGATGCCTTGATTCTATATTTTTATGTAATTTTCTATTGGATTTGTTGCCTGGATTCTGCGTTTTTGTCAGCAATTTCCACAATGCGGAAATTGTTGGGCACTAGATTCAAATCCTAGTGCAGTAGGTGAGGGAGGGAGAGAGCGCCAGACACTCAGAATAGAGGTCTTTATTTAGCCTAACCCTCTGGTTCTGTTTGAGCCCATTGTTGCTGATAGTGAATGGTATCTCCATGTCTTGATAAGTGACCTGATTACATTCTTCCTGCCATGAAAAGGCATTGGGTTTTGGTGTTAAAGAGGCCTGAAGGCTGAACCGGTACCGTCCCTCAAATCTATTGCATGTCACTCGATAGCTGTTTGTGTCTAACTCAGATAAGTGTCAGCTTCTCGTTCTCTTAACAATCTTTTTGCTGATAGTGTTAGAAAGACAGGAACACAGCCATAGAAAACAGGCTTGTCAAAATCAATAATCAATCGTTATTAATGTTGCACTTGCAACACTCTCCTTGACCTTTACGTTTGCTAGATTATCTTGTCTATTTCTCACCCCTGTTGATAGCCACCCTTCAACATAGCTTCAGTAACATTCAACTCGTTTTCCATGATCTCCAATTACTCCTTAATTCCGGTAAAACAAAATTAATTCTGAAACTAGTTCTACCCACCTGCTCCACAAATATTCTCATTTTTGATTGATCTTAGTTAGATTGTGTTGATGTCTTGGTATTAGGTTAGACCCCTGTCTTCCCAGACCCAAAATTGCCACCCCCAGTCTTAAATTCAGAATTATTTTCCTGTTTTTCAACTATACCTAATTTACCCATGCTGAAAAACAACGTTGTAAAAATGACCATCCTACCAGTCCCGGACTTCGGTGATTTGAGTTTACAGGGTCGCCGCTAATAATCACTGGTCATAAAATAAACTCTTATTTGGGCCATCATTGTATTAAGTTCTATGCTGACAATAACTATAAACAATTGCCAAACACTTATCTAGAGCACTGCAAACATTTTGCCTGTATGGGATTGTGGAAAAAGCTGATACTCAAAAAGCACATTCTGAAAAAAGGTCTGGAGTTGGTTAGAAAGCACATGTGAGACAAATACTTTTTTGTTGTTACCTTAGTGCTATGTACTTTTTTTGTTGTTACCTTAGTGCTATGTACGGCAGAAAGATAGTAACCAGTTTATAATACCTGTTTGTGGACTCCAATTTCAAATGCTTAAATATTACTCTTGCATTGTATGCACAAGTAAATAAATAGCTTGGGGTTTAACACCAAGTATTATTATTTTGAATACTTTATTTGAATTAGGGATGTGATGACAATTTAACTCTCGATAATTCCTCAGCGTTTGTCATTGAATTGTCGATCAAACCCACTCGTGACAAAAAATTCCTTAGTATTTCATAACATTGTATTCAGTTTATTGTTACAAGCTTTTCCATTATTTACAATTGCAAATGAACTATAAACATCTTCCAAAAATGTACATTGTCCTTCATTAGCTAACATCCTTGTCAGTGTTTCTGACCATTACAACAAAATACAAAATGTGTTAGACCATCTAGCCAGCTATTTATTTATACAGTCCCTTTAGTATGAGACAAGAGTTCAGAATTTCATCTTTCATTTCCTGGTATTCACATCTAGATGTTTTAAACAACTCAGGACATACCACCCTTTGATTGAACCCACCCATTTTTCAAGTGAGCAAAACTATTGGAACATGTGACTGACAGATGTTTCTTGTAGCCCAGGTGATGCCTTTTAGGTTAATTGTTCAAACATTAAATAGCTCTGCATGACTAGTCTAAGTTTCCATCCTTGGTTTAAACCTATAAAGACTGCATTTCTTGTTAAAGGGGATAAACCAACATGAAGACCAGAGAGCTGTCTATGGGAGAAAAGCAAGCCATTGTCAAGCTGAGAAAATAAGGAAAATCGACTAGAGCCATTGGGCAAATATTGGGCATAGCAACCAAAATAATTCGGAATGTCCTGAAAAAGAAAAAAACTACTGGTGTACTGAGCAACAGACGTCGAACAGGTTGGCCAAGGAAAACAACAGTACTTGATGACAGAAATATTGTGAGAGCTGTGAAGAAAACCCCAAATACAATATCAGTAAATGACATCACCAACGACCTCCACAGTGCAGGGGTGAAGGGATCACAATCCACTGTTCAAAGAAGACTCAGAGAGCAAAAGTAGAGGCCAAACCACAAGATTCAAACCACTCATCAGCAGTAAGAATCAGAAGGCCAGATTGAAATTTGCAAAGAAGTACAGCGATGAGCCGCAAAAGTTCTGGAACACAATCTTATGGACTGATGAGACCAAGATTAATCTCTACCAAATTGATGTAAAGGCCAAAGTGTGGAGAAAGAAAGGAACTGCTTATGATCCGAAGCATACAAGCTCATCTGTGAAGTATGGTGGAGGTAATGTCATGGCTTGAGAGTGCATGGCTGCTTCTGGAACAGGCTCATTAAAATGTATTGATGATATAACTGATGATGGTAGCAGCAGAATGAATTCAGAAGTGTACAGAAACATTTTGTCTGCCAAATTACGGAGAAATGCATTGAAACTAATCGGGAGGAAGTTTATCATGCAGCGGGACAATGACCCAAAGCACACTGCCAACAAAACAAAGGACTTCATCTGGGGAAAAAAGTGGCAGGTTTTAGACTGGCCAAGTCAATCACCTGACCTTAAGCCTATAACATTGCAAGTCTTTCCTCCATCTGTCAAATGAATGGGTTTCATTTCAGAACATCTTTGAACCTAAAATAAAACAATGTACACCCAATGTCTAAATGCATTTACATTTGAGTATTTTTAGACCTATGAGCCACTGCATCCCCACATGTCTATTCAGATTTTGTTTGTGCCCATCCCTGCACTACTTTGAGAGCAAGGGGTAAAATATATTTGTGGGCTCTTGAGGTAGTAAACAGGTACTGCTTAGTGCTCTGTTGACCCTGCTTTGCTTATTTTATCTCCATATCTCCAATTTGTTCTTTTCAACTGGTTGCATTTACTGGAATGTGTGTAGTGCTGGGATGATGATGATGATGATGATGTTGGTGTTTCTGTAAAAGCAGGTATGACTTTCTGCCATCGGTGAATTTATCTGTAAGGGTAAGCAGCAGCAGTATGACTTGACTAGCATATATGTCTGACTGGAAATCACCTAGGAAACTACGGCAGTCAATTGTGTTCGAGTAGTGTCATTAGAAAATGTTTAAGGTCATACATTTTTGGTCTTCACACAGGGTGCAGAGCGAGGCATGACAAATCATAATGTTATGTGAAAAGTTTTTCCATTTGATGTCACTTTTTTACCACACCATTTTTTATTTGACCCGAATGTTAAGACGTTCCAAAGATAACATGCAAAAAATTTACCTGTTGGTTAGTCATGTGGCATGACTTTCTTTATCCTTTCTCTTTTTACATTGTGCATTTTATTTAAATGCTTGCTAACAGTGGGACAAATATAAAAAATATTTCGAGATTTTAATTATTTTATATTTAGATTATTATTTTACTTTTTTAATACCATCACTGTTTTTTTTTTAAACACATCTTGATCTTTTGTTATTCTGGTCCCCAAATTTTCTTTCTAATCACTTCCAACATAGACACATATGAATAAAAAGTTATCAAATGGACCAATCCATATCTCAAACCGCCACGTTTCCCTATTTTAGCTTGGGGCTTGTTTATTTTACGAGGGCTTCTCTTCCTAGCCTGTTTTCCACACTGCTTTTCCAAAAGAAAGTCACTTCGGTCAGCTGAAGGGACAGTCAACGCTCAAATCAAGACTTTGTTGGTCAGCTTGGTGCAATGAGAGTGCTACTCTGTTTTGAAGGGCCTGTCTTGTCATTTTGATTAGTTTTTTAAAATAAGATCTCTTCACCTAGTTTTATTCATAATATAGTTGTGCTCAAAAGTTTGCATATTGGAGAATTGGTAATATATGTACCATTTGTAAAGAAAATATTATTGAGCAGTCAAAACATGTCTTATTTCTTCTGTGTTTCATATTCACCTGTAGGTCATACCAGAATGGATCAAAAAACGAAATATGGCAACAAAGAAAACAACAAACCAGGCATGCCTAGTTCAGCCGGCTCACAATAAAAAGTGATGATCGTTATTGTACTCCCTGGATTCAAAAACGTCTCCCACATAAGAGGCTGTCTTTAACCACTATGCCACAAAGCTATACATCTCCCGAGTGTTGGTATAGTGTTTCAACATTAGATAATTTTCTCACGTATTTACATCACACCGAGTTTGAATGTCGCTAGATACCATCAAGCTTTGTGTTACACTGACAAACGTTGGTTATTAAGTTTACACCCACCACATAGCATCTATGAATTGTATTGCTTTTGCCATTGGCTGTTTTACAGCTTATTAGCCATTTGTGAATGACATTGATACAATACTATCAATATAGGTGACGATAACAGACGTTTTTGTCAAGATATAAGACGAGAGAATCGTGTAGCCAGCAAGGTTTTTGTGTATTCTGAACAAATCCGAATACATAATTCGAAAATCCACCAGAAATAGTCGCAATATAACAGTAGACAGTTTTATTTTAGGCTTCCTATAATCTAGCTACTGATAGCTTGTCTATCCTAAACATATCCTCTTTTGCCACTGGCAGTTTTAACTGCTAATTAGCCATTTGTGAATGACATTGATACAGTATCTATCAATATAGGTGCCAATAACTTTTTTGTGTAACGTAGCTACTGAAGGTTATAGCCAGCAAAGTCTTTGTCTGTCCTGAACAAATCCTAGGCATAATGTATTTTGACTGTTATGGGAGTCGAACTGTCTATGTTAGCCCGCGTCTACCACAACGCTACATAACAAGGAGTAGTCAGTCTGTCTCTCACTCAGTAACAGACTTTCACTCTTCTAGGCCGGCTCAGCTTCTGCGGTCCGGCAGAAATGAACGGACCTCTTTTCTAAAGTCTGCATACCCTTAGTTCTTAATACAGTGTGTTGTATTTAGCATCAATGATAACATTGTCAAAATAACATTGTCGATCTGCCTGATCTGTGCAATACATGATGTGCACAACATAATGGGGAGCTGTTAAGATAAATTATGAAGTTTTAGAAAAGAATCCACTTATCAAATTGGCCTATCCTTAGCTAATAAGGCACATAAAATGCGCACGGAAGTGCATGCATCCACAGGTCAGTACCGGTAAGAAATGAAATATATTTTTACCCCTGATCCTCAGATAAGTGACTTGAAAAATCTCTTGAGTGTTCCCAAAGTGTTCCTGACTACTTGTTTTATTTAACTGGTGGAATGCATATCAATTTTTTTTATAGATTACATTCAACTTTGTCATTGAACAAGTAGAGTACAACAAAATTCAGTTAGCATCTAACAAGTGTGAATAGAAGAGGGCAGAAAATAAGTTAGGTATAATGTATGGCACAGGTTCTAAAAGACACTAAGCATCCTCTGCAGTGTATTGTCAATGAAGCTGGCAACCATATACATTTACAGATTTACTTATTATAGAATTAGTTTATAATCAAAAACCTTCTTTGATATAATTTCATTGTAATGAATTTTGAAATGCACAAGAACAATATTTATGTAATGGAAGAATATCTGATCTGCCGTTTTGAGATAGACACCAGAGTTATTTTTGCGATTGTAATAAAATTGTAAATCAGGATAATTTGGGCCAGGATAATCGTGTCATGAAATTCTCATATCATCTCACCCCTAGTCCAGGGCTTTACCCGATTTATCAATCTACTATGACATCTACATCAATTCGAAGAAGTGTGACAGTTGAATTGATCGTACGTCTCTTCCCATGCTTGAATCTGAGATCTTCTCTGAGAAGTTTTCATGAATTAGGGCAGTGTATTTAAACATCCCTTTATTTTTCACCTGGTCATGATATTGTCGTTCAGCCATGTCTCACTCCAGGACTCTATCTCAATCAAAAGCTTGTAGAAGTACTAAATAAACAATTCTTCCAAAACAATATGACACCTTCCTCCAGACTAGCAGCCATAAACCAAGGGCGCAACTTCCTTACTTTATGTCCCATTTGTTCCAACACATGCTAACTAGGTAAGGTATATTCCTTAACTAATCTAGTTCCCACATTTTAACAGTGCCTACTGATAACATTCCCTGTACCGTCTGCTAATATTCTTTAACAGTAGAGAAAGTCTGTAGCTATGCATATTGTGTGATTGTTTGATTATCCATAGTGTCTATGCTGTGCTTGATGTTAGAAGTTCGTCCAAACCATAATGCCATCCGGCAGCTCTCTTTCCTGAGAAGTTCTATCCTAGAATGTTGGGACCTATCAATGATAGGATGATAGATCGTTTTTTGCTCCTGGACAATTGTGTCTTTAGTTATGAAAGCAATGTGTCAAATATGATCCAATCCACCATGCTTTTATTTGTTTTTCCTTTAGAAAAACATTTGGCTCGATAAGGCTGCTGTCTTACAAGAAGATTTCCATGTAGCCAAAACACACGCTTACGCACACCACTGAAATAATCACTATGGCTTTGATCAATGACGGTGCTAATGCAGGGTGAAAAAGTATTTTTCTTGATATATAGTGGCCCACTCAAAGAGATGCAAGTCTGGAAGAACACTGAGCTCTGCATGCAGGATGTGTTGTTCCTCATTGCTCAGTGGTTGTTTGGTAGTGTCACTTGGATCTCTATGTGGAACTTGACTCACCATAACCTGCAGTCCCTACGGTTATATCCACGGTGCAGGTGGGTGTAAAATATTGTTTGCATAATGGTTCGGGGTGGGTTGCTGGTAGGTTGAATGTTGAATGACATTGCAACAAAATAAAATTGCGGTCTACAAAAACTAGATAACTCGGCCATAATATTCCTATCGAAGGGCTTGTTTACATTATGAGGGAGAGAATAAAACACTACACAGGATTATCTTGATTTGTCAAATAATTTACATTGCATAAAAATGTACACTGGCATGTTGGAGACATGCCATGTGGAATTTGTGGCTCATTTTTGCGGGAAAAATCGAGCTATGGGTGCGCACAGGACACAAACTCAACAGTTCTGGCTATTGTCTTCACACCTGCAACAATCTGGAGACTATCAAATGTGGCACACTAATCTCGGAAGGAGTCTGGAGTTAAGTATATCTGCAAGTTTACACAACAAAAGCTAGTGTCTCAAGTCTTTGGTATGTGTTGGAAAATGTAGCGTAATGTAAACAGGCCCAGAGTGAGATACATTTTAGCTGCCAGCATGCCCCTATCAGTCACTCACGCAGTGTGAAGCACTTGATCTAAACAATACTCTGAAAATAATTTAAAAAATGCTCCTCTCCAAAGGTTTCCATCCAACTTGCTGGGGCTTGAGGATTTTTATAAAGAATTGTCAAAAATTGCTGTGTCCAGATGTGCAAAGCTGGTACATCCTAATAGACTAATGGCTGTAATTGCTTCTGAAGTATGCAATAAGAATCTTTCTTTTTTAGAATTTGTTGATTTTATTGTTTTAGTTTTTTCACTTTGACATTATGGACTTTTTGCTTTACCACATAATTGTAGCCTGCCAAAAGCGAATGTCTCTGAGTGAGTGACTGACTGACCATACAATGTTCAATGTGGTGTTGTGTTGAGGTACTGCCACCCAGTAGACCATTTATTCAATTTGGCCAGGGACAAGAAAGATTCACTGAGGATAAGCTGTCTCCAAGCATCAGAAGCTATCTACTATAAATCAAGCAAACTAGCCAAACGTAAAATATAGACGCATAACCTGAACAATCCACGGACGTAGGATATTCACTGCATATGCGGTCCTTTTGAAATGCATCACTAAAATCCAGTGGTATGGAAAGCTGTTTTAGCATCTTAAAACTCATTGAATAAGCCCATTGACCAATCAGCATAACTGATTGGTCAAAAGACTAGAGCCTGCAATGATCGGTATTACAATCATTGCTGGCTCTAGTCTTTTGGGGGCCCTAAGCAGAATTTTATTTGGAGCCCCATATTTGGAGCATAACTCAACCGCGAGGGGGTGTCTGACTGCTGGGGAGCTCTCAACCAATTGGGGAGAGGGGGCTCCAAATACAATTTTGCTAAAAAATTACATATTTTTATATACTATGCTGCTTAGCAATTACATTTGTTTTTTATGTTTTCAAGGTTTTGTGGATATAGTGCATATCCGTTTTTATTGCATCATCCATGTTGTTCCCCATTGACAAAAGCTAGCTTATGAATTTACTTCACAATTTTTCTCTAGAACATTCCGCTCCACACCAACTCTCCATTAAAAATGAATGAGCCGCCTCATCCCCCACTTGCTTTCAAAAACCACCAATTGCAGTAAACCAAGCCAGATCTAATATAGCTTGCATACACAATTTAAGTTAATAAAAAGCTCTTCAAGCCCCCACCCTGGCTCATCACTGCCACTTTTACGCGGCTGAACTTGGCTTGCATAATATTTCTGTCTTGTTTTTGTGTTGAACTCATGTTCCACAAAAAAATGTGGAAAGTCCAAGGGGCTGTGAATACTTTTGAGAGCCATTGTAATTACTGTGAGAATGCCTTGCTGCCTGTAATGTGTAATTTAACATCTTGTCTGAGGCTATTAAAGGAAGCTGGGTTAATCTTTCTGGCACCCTTCTTTCCACTCAGGGTGGACTGCCGGCCTTAAATTCTCTGCTACTACTACCATGAAGATGAAAGGAACCAACACATACCATTGTGGTATGTATAAGCTAACACAAGAAGGTTCTGCTGACTGAGTCTTTCTGCTCTCTCATGCTCTTTCCTTTCTTTTCTTAGAAAGCAGTGGGGCATGGCTTCACTGTTTTCTAAGAGAAACACACTCTTAACGGTTCCCTCATTTTTTTTCTTGTCATGAAGAATATTAAACAAATGTAATTTAAATGTTGTTTTGAACTCTGCATGTTTTTGCCGGACAGCGTAAGCGGATCCGCCCATGAAGAGCAAATGTCTCTTACTGACTGACTGAGCACCCCTTGTTAAATAGCGTAGTGGTTAGAGATGCGGACCTTTAAACTATAGGTCCCACATTCGTAACTCCTCACTGGCAAATTGAAGTACGCATTATGATTATTCCGTATAGACGAAAACTTCGCTGGTTAAAACCTTCAGTATCTACATTATAGTAAGCCTGAAATAAAACAGTTTATGGTTATATTGCGACTGTTTCAGATTTTTGAGGTATGCTACTATACATGTGCTTTGGGTCAAGATAGACAAACACATTTGCTGGCTACAACATACAGTAGTTACAATATAGTAAGTCTTAACTCAAATTGTATACGGTTATATTGCAAATTACGTTCCTCAATCAAAGCGGTAGTAGTGTGGTCGGGCCCACTCAGTCAGAATGACACAAATATTATCTTAGCCTATTGTTGGCAAGTGGATGAAAGTCAAATAATTAAAGGGAAGATGGAATATATTTACTGAATTAAGGTTACCTTCAGAAAAAACATTTACCTACCAAACGCAATGTAAAGTTCAGCTGTGGAATTCGAAAGGCAGCAAACGATGAGTGGAGCAAATAGCATATAGCTGGCTAGCTCAGCTAACTAGCTTCTCTAGACACTTCAATCCAATAATCTAAATGTTGTGTGTTGATTAATATTGTCTTCTAATTCAGAAGTTTTGCGTGTCAACCACACTGCTTCTTCCTTACACGCAGTTGCTTTTTTGTCACACGAACGGTATTTGAGCGGATGTTACGTGTGAACACCCTGTCCCTCACGCGTTATGTGGTAGCGCTCATGCAAAATCGGTCGTTTTTAAAAACATGTATTTCGGTTAACCGAATACTATTCGAATAACAACATATGCAATTCGGACAGTTCAATATGTACCAATGCACATCCCAAGTTAGAACAGCCTTTCCATTGTTTACTTTGATTTTCTGTGTGAGTTTGAATCCAGACCAACATTTGTTGATTTTGGTTTCCATTGACCGTTGGCACGTCATTTTGTTTGAGTTACAACTTACACAATGTACAATAAAGATTTAGATCTTTAATACATTTAGTTCATCAATACCTGATTCAGGTGTTCACTTAATTTTTCAGCAATGTAATTAGGCATCCATTCTTTAACATTTGAATGTAAACCATCTAGATTATGATAATATGTTATACAGAGGGAGTGCTGTTCACACCCTGCGCTGAGTGTAACTTTACAGTTACCTATTACGTCTGTTCTCAGTCTTACCACTCTTCTTTTATCTGGATCCTTTCAGGCGATCTTTCTTGCTCTCCTTTTTATCAATCTCCCCATTATTTTTCTAGCCCTCATCTTTCTCTCACATTCCCCTGAATCAACTGTTTATGAGCACCCCTCCCCTGTCCCCACCCCCTCTCGCTTCCTCTCTCCATCCCTCTTTCTCTCTCAAGTATATGGAGGCTGATGGGTCTGCTCTTCAGAGACCTCAATTAGCCCCAGCTAGCAGACCTCCTGCCAAGGTACACATAATAGGTAGCAGCTACACTTGGAGCATGTCATCTCATCATAATCATCAATAGCAGACAGTCTTTACATAGGACTCGACACAGCCCTGTATAAGTCCGTTGATGATTGATCTTGTTAGTGTGTGTCATGTAAGATAGTTTTCACAAAAAAGGCTGATTGGCTTTTGCAGAAGGCCATAGTAAACTCTTTCCCGTAGCCCCGATAACCCGCGTTGATATGATGTTGTTGACGAGGTGGTAGTGGTGTTTTTCAGTTCATGTTGACTTTGTTAAAGGTCATTTGTCCTGAGCTGCCCTGGTCAGGTCCTGACAGTTCTACCCAAGCTATATCTGAGAGAAACCATTCATCATTAAGCTGCTTCATCCAAAGTCCCCTCTTCGTCAGCCCTTGTCTGCTGTCTGCTATCTCAGCCTGATTGATGCCCACGGCCTTATTGCAAGGGAAAGAGGGTCGATGGCAAAAAATGTGCTACTGGGTGCATTAATGTTGTTTTCAATTGCATAGACCTTTGAACAGGCCTCATCAGTCTTTAACCATTGGACAGCTAGGGGAAAGATGGCTGTGTGAGTTATGTAGGCTAGTTTGAGAGGGCATGATGAGAGAGACCTAGTTCTTTCTGAATAATATTTGAATAAATATGAATATTTTGGTGACAACCAAGGGTTTGCCATGTCTTTTTCCCTCCCTCTCTCTCTGAATGAGGGAAACACATTAAACAGAATGAACAGTTGGGTGACTTTACGATACAGTTCACTTACAATGCTGTTCAATATCAATAATGATTTATAGTAATGACTGACACTCATTCTCAAAGGTGATGACATCACAACCGCAAAAAAACTGTTGTCAGGTTCAGCAGTGAAAATTGAGAAATTGTATTGTGTTTGTTATAGTTAGTTGTTGTTGTTGATATTATTATATTCCCGCTGTTTATATGCAAATTCCTATGAGAGATAGGCTTGCCGTCATTGTGGCTCAGTAACATACCTCTGAAATGCAACCCCTCTCAGCTTTACCCCATGTGACCTAGATTCTAGAACATTTCTGTATTTTCTACCATTTGTAAATTATTCCTATATTGCCAAATAACCAATCTTTATGAAACTTGATATTTGGTATCTACATACCAATGTCTTTCATAGTTGTATAATCCAACGTGAAACAACTTTTTCACCAATAATGGCCCCATGATTTCTCTTGATCTGTGTCATTTTGTTTACATTATTTGTCCCAGATGACAAAGTTATGAATCTAGCGATTATTCCTATATTGCCAAATAACCAATCTTTATGAAACTTGATATTTGGTATCTACATACCAATGTCTTTCATAGTTGTATAATCCAACGTGAAACAACTTTTTCACCAATAATGGCCCCATGATTTCTCTTGATCTGTGTCATTTTGTTTACATTATTTGTCCCAGATGACAAAGTTATAAATCTAGCGAATTCATAAAATAGGGTTAATTATGGCCACATTCTGTGCACCATTAGACAACCATGCAACATTTGGTGCACCCGTGAAACCAATGTTACATTTGGAATAAGTGATTTTGAATGTTATTGTTTTAAAATAAAATATCAAACTGTGAAGAAATGTCCATGTACTTTTGAATTCAGAGAATTTCTCAAGGGTTTCTCAATATTTGCATGACACTGCATTAGTTTTAAAAGATAGGCTAATGTAACTGTTTTGTGAAGGCTACTAGAAAGTACATACCGTAGTCCTATCAAAATCATTGAAAAAATTTATCTAAGCCGAACATTCATATTTGGCCTGTTTTATTCAACTGCAAGTTTATTTTAGTAATAGCCTAATTATTTAGATTTTACTAAATATACCGACTCCATTAACACTTTAGTATCTGACAATTTTAGGCAATACATAGTCAGTTATTAAGTATATTGCGGTATTCCTGCAAATTGGGTTCTCTGTTCACACCTCATCCCTAACCTCAAAGCACTTAAATTCCATCTATTGATGATGTTTGGAGGGGTCGATAGGACAATGTATCTATCATTTCAGACACTGCCCAACCCTAATAGTGTGTTATGCTTCGGACCAACAGATAGACAGTACAGTGTGCTTTGCAATTAGACTGACTTGCAAAGATGGGCTGTGCAGTGTGCTTTGGCTTTAGACAGACCAACAGATAAATGTGCTTTGGCCAGAGCTGCTTTTCTGACAGTCTGGGAAGGCCAGATGTTCCCATGCACACACAGGGGTGAGATGTTTGCCATGCCTGGTCTGTGTTTGCCTGGTCCCTCTGAGAGATTGGGTAGCTGGATAGGATCTGCAAGCTGGTGCCTGTATGAGTGTGCGTTCACACATAAACACAGTGTCACGTAATGAGGGGTTTCCAAATACCCGCCACTCTTTCATACCCTTGTGACACCTTTAGACACCTGGCCCAGCTAGAATGGTCTCTTTTGTTTAATTTTTGTATTTTTTTATTCCAGACAGGCCCTGTGTTTATATGAGAGGCTTTGGCTGTCTGTAGGGTACAGACTGAATATAGACAGGGACACATACTGAAATTGGGATCAGGCATACTGGGAGTAGTCTCAGACCAGATTTTGGTGTGCATCTCTGACTGATCGACCGACTGTCTGTGTATATTTATGCTATGTGTGTAAGGAGCTGGGATAGTTTAATGGCGCTGTGAATAAATTGATACATTTTCTAGCCTTTTTATAATGATTTAATGGCCATAGCTCTCCCACAGCTCAGACACCTGGATGGCAGTGACCCTCCTAAATCAAGCTGCCTGACACGCAAGTGCTGTTGCTGACTATGCTGCAAATAATGCTTCCTCAAAAATCTGAGGAAAAATGTTGTCAAGGAAAACAATCTGCCAATAAGAAAAGCAAAATTGACTAATTCAAGCACAGCTTGATCTGTAAAATAAGACAATAGATTTGTCAAAACAAAAAAATCCGGCTGGTTCAGATTTGTTTTCAGACTTTTCTGGCTTGTTATACGCAATGTTCTCCAGGTCTTTTGAATCTGCCATATTTCAAAATGACATGCTATCCCCAAAACATTTTTGTTTACCATGATAACAGCAAAAGAAAATCAAGTCCAAAACAAATCTTGTGTTATGAAAAAGCATGACCATTTATAGCAGATCACTGGTGGTGTGTGTGTTCATGGGTGGGAAACGGCGACTTTAAGAAGTTAACTACAAAATTAGAACTGTGAAGGGTTATGTTCTGTTATCTCAAATATTTGTATGTAATTTTTGTTATTTCATTAATCTGCATAGGCCTACTTCTGAAACATCGGAAAACCATATAGATGATTTTCTTAGGGAAATGGGGACTATTGTATGTAAATACAGAATTTTCCAAAAAACATAATTTTTTACAGTTCAGTGTTGACTGTTGACTAATACTGTACTGTACCAGAATGTGTCACGCTAGGTAATTATGAAAAAATAATTGTAGTTGTTTATTATCTCAGTGTTACACAAAAAAACATGAATAATCACCTATCATGTTTGATGAGATGGGAGAACTCATGCGAAGGGATTTGACACCATACTTCCATACAGAAACACCAGCTCCTCCAATGTACTTAGACCCTGCTCCTCTTTAGCTCACCCCAAAGATGTTCAAAAAGCAGACAGGTTTTGCCCTAAAGCTTCCTGGTATTTTGAGTCATTTTCACCATGCATAATCACAAGGTTCCCATTGCCTTTGGAAATATTTCATCCCCAGAACATCGCAGATCTAACCTGATACCATGGGAATTAGGTTATTTTCTGCATGACCATGGTTCTTTTCACACTAAACCTACCTTTTGATGTTAGTTACTAAAAAAACTATTAGTCTCATCTGACCATGGAACCTGGTTCCAATGGGGGTGGCGTCTAATTGTAGTTTTGGAATCTGGGTGGCCTCAAAATGTTAGAAACATTTGCATTTCTCCAACTTTTTTTTGGTACTTAATCCATCCTACTCACTGTGAGTGGGTGCTATGTCCACAGACAAGCTCTTCCAGGGAGGTTTGTCACAGCTCTGATTGTTTTATATTTCAAATTATTGCACTATTAATGGAGCTGGGTATTTTCAGGGGTGTAGCTACCTTTAGTTAGCCTTTGCCTGATATTTTAGGTCATTTTTGCATGTTCTCTGGCCTTTCCTGTGTTATTTGAAAATTATGAGCATTTAGCCTGCGTGTCATCTTACAAATTTTTGAGCGAGCCTAACACCGCGCTTCTTCCTGAGAACACAATCACTAGTGGCCGCAACATGCCATTGGAATTCCTATTTGTGATTTAAAGGGTGAAATGAATGCAGCAATGTATAGAGACATCGTTTCAGCAGGACAATGACTGCAAATATTCAGCCAAAGCCAGGCTGGAGTAGCTTAAACCTAAACAATTCCTGGATTGCTACAGTCAAAGCCTGGACCTCACTCCAATTTAGAATATAAAAGTTGATGGAAAATGAGGTTCACCAAAGGTCCCAATCCAACTTAATGGATCTTGCGCAATATTGCAAAGGAGAATGGACAAAATGTATTAAATCCATTTTGATTTCATGCTGTACTCCAAAATGTGGAAGTCCCAGGGGGTGTACACTTTAGATGTACTGGTCAGTACTACAGCTCTGCTTGGGTTGGAGAGCGCTATGCCTGATAATTAACTATTTTCTCTTAGTCCGACAGGTCAGAGAACACAACACTTACATTTTGCCCATATTCACAATCTACCTGTGGAATGTTCACTTAATCACACACAAATGGACTTACATACTGACTGGTGACAAATTAATGGAAAAACCTGAATAAATTAGTGGAGGAACATAACAAATGCAGACGCTTCTGTACAGATGTACTGTATGATACAATTAAGCAATTAGCATCTAATACTCTACAGCATGTATAAAAATGTTAAGCTGGCCCAGTTGGCCTCGATTTTAGATCAGGATGGGAAGACAGTGCTCTCTAATACCATTATTAAAAAAACTGGAAATTATCTTTTGCAAGAACAGTGTTCTATCTCTGCAGTAGAGACTCATAGAATCTATGCCTAGGTGCATTGAAGCTGTTACAGCTATTTGTGGTGGCCCAACACCATATTGAGACACTATGTTGGTTTTTCCTTTAATTTATCACCTGTCCTTTATTCTGCGTCATCATACATGCAGAGTCAGACACTTTTGCCTCTGGCAACACGATGCATCCACACATTATGAAATGATGACCAAAATTGGTTCCCAAAATTGGTTTGTGCTGGGAAAATGATCTTGGCATTCATAACAAGTTTTTCTCAGGCAGGAAAATACCACTATTTAAACTATTTATGCTTCTGAAACTATTCAGGGGGCCTCACAGCCTTCAGTACCACCGACACCTGTCAGAATTCTCATAGTAACACTATTCTGCTGACACTGCTAACGTCCAATGCTTTGGTGACAACTTCTGTATCGTTGCAAAATTCCAGTACCTATACCAAAATGTAAAGTCTTTGGTCGTCTTGCATGAACCACACATTTGAGATCTCTCCAGAGCAGCTTGATGATTTTGCCTAAACAAATGGGCAGCTATAACACCTGCAAGAATTTGGGGGGCTCATAGACAAATATAATAAAAGACTGCATGCTGTCATTGATGCTAAAGGGGACAATACACAGTATTAAGAACTAAGAGCATATGAAGACTTTTGAACAGGGTCAGTGCTTTTTTTCTTTTGGTTGCCATGTTTTGTTTTATGGTTTTGCCATTCTGTTATGACCTACAGTTGAATGTGAATCCCATTAGAAATAAGTCATGTGTTTTGCCTGCTCAGTCATGTTTTCTTTACAAATGGTACATGTATTACCAATTCTCCAAGGGTATGCAAACTTTTGATCCAAAATGATCTTTTACGTTTGCACTGTAGCTGGTATTATTGCTGTTTGTGGATAATGGTTTGTTTTGTTTTACTGGTTAGCAGAAATGTGCAAGATCCTGACCAAAATCATGGGATTGGGTGTTGGCCACTGCATGCCTATGTAATGGGTTCATGCCGTGAAACGGATTGTCTTTACAATGAGTTTTAAACACTTGTTGATGACGGCCAGACTGAAAACATGCAGGCTATGACTTGTGAACCCAACAACCACCAGATAAAAGTATCTTAATCAGTCCAAACTATTTCCATAGACCCATTGCGTCAGTATCAATCAGAGTTTATTGTAAAAACCCATGAATTTGCTAAATACCCCACTTTATAGGTTTAATTTTGATAAAATTGCCCAATAATATGTTCTTATTGTATGTTTAAACCAGACTAAAAGATTACAATGTTCGAGAAGCTAACGGGTAAATGTGACCTTCCAAGGTAGCAAGTAGCTAGCAACTGCAAAGGTCTGACTAATCCCAGCTGCTGTGAAAAAAAAATCTAGTCTGTAGTCTCATAAAAGACATGATACAACTTCACTGACATGCAGTGTCATCTGGACGTTTGGGTAAGTTTAATTTGTTTTTTGTTGAACTTGCTATGAACATGTTTTTTGTGGGCTAGTGTCACTAAATGTCACTGTGTCAAGATCCCATGCCTGTCCTATGGTTAATGTTAGTTGGATAAATGGCAACCATATAGCAGGCGGCTACTTTGTCCCAGATGACAAAGTTATAAATCTAGCGATTATTCCTATATTGCCAAATAACCAATCTTTATGAAACTTGATATTTGGTATCTACATACCAATGTCTTTCATAGTTGTATAATCCAACGTGAAACAACTTTTTCACCAATAATGGCCCCATGATTTCTCTTGATCTGTGTCATTTTGTTTACATTATTTGTCCCAGATGACAAAGTTATAAATCTAGTGATTATTCCTATATTGCCAAATAACCAATCTTTATGAAACTTCATCTGTAGCTAATTTTTAGACTTGGTTGTATAAGCCTGGCTATTTTGGTATCTAGCATACAACACTTAATCAAGCAAAGGCTAACATCAACTATCTAATATCCATATTGTTTCTTTGCTTTTTAGCTAGTCAGAAGAGGTGGGTAGTCAAATGACATAAGTCACATCTTAGCCTCGTTATCAGTCATTGTTGGCAAACATTCTATTATGCAATTTTGGAAATGAAAGGAATACATAATTGAGAAATATCAAACCCTGAAAAAGTCTCCAAGCTTCTGTGTAAACATCACCAATGAAATGTAAAAATTATGTGTTGTTTTTAATTGAGAAAGATTTGTAGACCTAGCTGCATTTAATATTACTTATTTTCTATTCCTTAGGATGGGCCCCAGGACAGCTACAGTCTACGCACAGGACCTCAACCACAGATAGGTCTCATATCCAGCTATAGAATTATGGTCCCTGCTCAAAGAAAGCCCAATGGCAAGACACTGGCCTGATGATGAAGATGTGGATGAGGCAATGACTGAATGTCCTGGACTGTTGGCCTCTGCAGAGCCTGGAGGAGCTATTGATGATGTCTATTGCATTTTGATGAGCTTTGGCCACAGAGACAATTTCATGCTTTATATGTTCCAGTTGCCTTGCAGTCTGTTGTCTATGATGCAATAACTTTTGAATGGCTTCATGTTTTGTAAGTATTAGGTTAATTATGGAGTCTTGATTAAATCGATGTTTTTGTAACTTACTGAGTTGTTAATCAGTCCACTTAATTCATGATAAACACTGTGGACAATTATGACATTGCATGTGCAAAAACAAATAGCAGGAAGCTGACATACAGTCAAAGGTTCTTTTAATGTTGTTTTACTACTTTAGTATTAAATCATTTCAAGCAGGGGTGTCCCCTGCTTGAAATCCACAGACAGTCGGCTGTAGGAGATGGGGGGAGTTGTTCTTTGAGTTGTTCTTTGAGTTGTTCTTGATGGACACATTTTTCACAACAATCCATTTTTCACCTCTGTCCCAGCCTGGAATTAGCATTATTAGCATCGTACAAAATGATGATTTTATACTGCGTCCCAGTCAGCATAAGCTGCATTGCAAGTGGAAATATACCCTAAAACACACAGTTTCAGTATACTCCTAAATATATTCTATACTAAATTGGCATATAGCCAAGCCTTTATTGTTTGAATGGAACTCATTCAGTAAAGAAAGGGGTTTGACTAGTATAGACCGCTTTTATGGTTTTATGAAGTGCAAACTTAAATGATAAAGTCTAAGAGGTCCTTCAGAAATTAGGTTGGCCCCCCATCAGGGTGTTACAGTAAATGTTTTATAGATAGCCTTCAGTATGACAAAATGATAAAAAAATATATATATAAAAATGAAACAATGTAATGGAGTGTAAGGGAAAATAAAAAGCTGGATTTCATGTGTTGGTGAGTTAAAAAGTAAAAGGGACACTTCCGTGAAAACCTATGGCAGAATCATCCTTTGAAACCAATACAAGGTCAAATTACCCCAGGGGTGAGGCATCTTTCCTGACTAGCTGGGCAAACTGCCAGTTTCTTCAAAAAATAAAACAATTAAAGAACAACGAATCTATAAACTGTTGTCATTTACCTTTTATAGTTTATCTCTAGGCATGGCAATTTCTAAGCTTTTTTGTGTAAGCAATTACACCAATATTGGGGGGAGGAGTGTCTTACCCTATGTTACACAAACTGCCTTTTGCAAGGTGATTAATGTTCAAGGGTACCTAGCTTGTCCAACTAAATCCAAGCTATAAGGTTTTCTGTAACAGCTAAGTCCTCATTTACAGGCACAACTCTGACATAACATTATAAATTGCATGCAAAATAGCTAAGAATATTAGTTAATGGCCAATGCAAAACATTTGTAAAAACTGCACTGTTAATTTATAATACATGCATGAACAGGCATTGCAGTCAAGCTGGCTTGTTACATAAGGTAGACAATCTATTTAACTTTCGGTCTGAACACAAACCTATGTATTAGCTTGTTTCATTAAGCATAATGAAGTAGGCATGCTGTCACTAAATGTAGGGCAACCGCTTCGGTACTCTAGATAGTCCACAGTGGATGTTTTTCTGCTATGCTACTTTTGCTGTGCAAAACAGTAGCTTACACAGGAGGCTACAAGTGCTGTATCCCCATCAGACTGGAGGCTACTACAGTAGGTATGTGACATTTAGCCGACATCTACTAAAATTGCAACGTAGCAAGCTATCTTTGGTGGAAGATATTTGACATTGTCTCTGTTGGTCTGGTATCAGAAACCTTTCAAATGAAGTAAATATGAAGGGCTGTGACATTGTTAAACTCAAACCTCAAAGTTAATGTCACAACTCAGACTTACTCATTGTAGAATGTCAACTTTTTATGAATTATTTGTGGATACATTGGTTTTAAATGTTCATCCTTTGTTATTAACTAGCATGATATACTTGTAATTCCCATATGAGAAGACAATATCAGACTTTGACTGCTCGTGTAAACGATATCTCCACTGACTGTCCATATGTCTCTCCCTCAATACTACCTCTGCAATTTCCATGTTTGACTGTTTGATTTCTGGCACACCTCCTTTGTCTGTTTGGAACCACTGTCATACCATCTCTCAATGTATCCGTCATCTTTTCATCATTTCATCATTTTATAATTTCATCATACCCACACTGTGCAAACTCATCTTTGCTTTTTTTGGCATGTCTATGGTTGAAAAAGAAAACAGCTATTCTTTTATTTTCAGTTTTTGTTTCCCTTTGTCTTTTTTTTTACCCTGGCATTCAGCTCTCCTCACTCGCCTTGCTTGCAGAAGAAAAGTAATTTTTGTGCCACATCCCTGAGAGAATGTGCACGCACACAGACACACTAGGAATACAATGCATTTTTCCCAACAAGACTTTTCCTTTTGCGGACCCAATAACCTCAGGGTAAACATGCAATTAAATAACAGCATCACACAGCCTGCTCTGCTTTCTCCTCTCCTTCTCCTTCAGCCATTATCAAACACATTGTAACAACAGAGGCTAGGCTCTTAATTGCTTTTGCCTTTAATTGGAAAAGACTGCTATAGACTAATGGTTAATACTCACAATCAACCAAATAGGGTTTTATTCTTACTTTGTTTTTTATAGCACTGAGGCATATTTATGAAGCATCTTTTCTAATGAGCGGCTTGTTTTGATGCTTATTTTCAAGTACACACACACACACGCACGCACGCACGCGCGCACTCTTGTTTTCCCTAACATAGGCTGCACTATGGCTGAACCCTGGCCTCTTTAAGTCTCTAAAGTGTCTGATATGTTTTTCACTGCAAGTATTTCCTACACTTCCTCTTTTAAATATGTAACCAGTGCAAATTGCCCCGACTTTCGGAGGTATTGACAAAAGTCAGAGGCCTGATTACAGTTGCCTGTTGTCGTTTCTAAAAAGCCCCTCCCAACCTCTCCACTCAGTGTGTTTATCTGCAGATTGTATATTTGTTCTGACTTTCTAACATACCTGGCAAATGGAGGAAATATATAGGTCAGCTTTTATTCTAGCAGTTTAACACAACAAATGCATCAGACTTTAAGTGCAGCATTGTCTTCACGTTTAAGAAGACGCTGCCCCCTCTTGAGGTTCAATTGGTCAGTATTACATGATGCAAGATCTTAGTGTATGGGTCAGTCATTGTAAGAAGCATGGTTAAACTCCAGTAGTTAAGCAATAACCCCATAAACAGGCCCAGAGGTTTTGCATTGTTTCCTCTCCACATACTAGTCAGCTAGCTAATCAGGTGCCTACAGCAGTATATACCAGCTCTATACCATGTGACCAATCAGAAACCCGTTGGAGGAGCGGAAGACGCACACCAACGCAGTGCTGTTGCATCCTCTGATTTCATAGCTGGACTGTGTCAGGGTGACTGGGTAGGAGACAGGCTGGATGTCAGTTCAGGGTTCTGGCTGTCTGGTTTTATCTCTCGATTTTGTAGCTGGACTGTGTCAGGG
>JACXGJ010008484.1:0-27048 GCA_016801105.1 Esox niger | reverse complement strand
TCCATCCAGCCCATCTTCCAGCTCACTCCTCCTGCTGCCCTCTTTCACATCCATCCAGCCCATTTTCCAGCTCCCTCCTCCTGCTGCCCCCTTTCACATCCACTCAGCCCATCTTCCAGCTCACTCCTCCTGCTGCCCTCTTTCACATCCACTCAGCCCATCTTCCAGCTCACTCCTCCTGCTTCCCTCTTTCACATCCACTCAGCCCATCTTCCAGCTCACTCCTCCTGCTTCCTTCTTTCACATCCATCCAGCCCATCTTCCAGCTCACTCCTCCTGCTGCCCTCTTTCACATCCACCCAGCCCATCTTCCAGCTCACTCCTCCTGCTGCCCCCTTTCACATCCACTCAGCCCATCTTCCAGCTCACTCCTCCTGCTGCCCTCTTTCACATCCACTCAGCCCATCTTCCAGCTCACTCCTCCTGCTGCCCTCTTTCACATCCACTCAGCCCATCTTCCAGCTCCCTCCTCCTGCTTCCTTCTTTCACATCCATCCAGCCCATCTTCCAGCTCCCTGGAAACATTCTCAAGTATGGCCCAGAAGCATCTCATTGGAGTCAATATTGGAAATGGCTGCTGGGGATGAAATAAGCTGTGATGGCTCTAAAGACGTAAATATATTATGTATGTGTAAATCCCTATTTCGATATGTCTTGGCTGTGTGTGCAGCTTAGTGGCTTTATGGCCAATTCCATATTTTTTGTTGGCTTAGCCTATGGACTAATAAATAAATACAATAGTATCCTCTATTGATTCTTACTCTTCCAGTCCTCTGCATATAATATGCACTTGCACCATTTTCACTAATTGTCACTGCTAAATAATATGTGACCTTATAATCTCAGTGTAATTATTGGCCTGACAGACGATAGAGAGGTGTATTCTGAATTTACTTGACATACTTAACAAAAAACATTCCCATATACAGTCCCCTCCAAAAGTATTGGAACGGTAAGGAAAATTCCTTTGTTTTTGTTGTTCACTGAAGAAATTTGGGTTTAAGATCAAAAGATGAGTATGAGATAAGAGTTCAGAATTATAATGACAGTGTAATTATTGGCCTGACAGACAATAATGAGGTGTACTCTGTATTCACTTAACATACTTAACAAAAAACATTGTCATATACAGTCCCCTCCAAAAGTATTGGAACGGCAATGCAAATTCCTTTGTTTTTGTTTACTGAAGACTTTTGGGTTCAAGATCAAATTATGAGTATGAGACAAGAGTTTAGAATTTAATCTTTCATTTCCTGGTATTCACATCTAGATGTACTGAACAACTCAGGACAGACCACCCTTTGTTTGAACCCCTTTTTCAAGTGAGCAAAGGTATTGGAACATGTGACAGACAGATGTTTCTTGTTGCCCAGGTGTTGCCTTTAAGGTTGATTGTTCAAACAGTAAATTGCTCTGCATGACTAGTTTCCATCCTTATAATTATATTCCATCCTATAAAGACTGCATTTCTTGTTAAAGACAACCACTACAATTTGGAATGTCCTGAAAAAGAAAGAAACTAGTGGTGGACTGAGCAACAAAAACACATTTTTTGATGACAGAAATATTGTGAGAAAACCCCAAAACATCAGTAAGTGACATCCCCAACGACCTCCACAGTGCAGGGGTGAAGGTATCACAATCCACTTTTCGAAGAAGATTCAGAGAGCAGAAATATAGAGGCCATACCACAAGATGCAAACCACCCATCAGCAGTAAGAATCGGAAGGCCAGATTAAAATGTGCAAAGTAGTACAGAGATGAACGGCAAAAGTTTTGGAACACAATATTATGGACTGATGAGACCCAGAATAATCTCTACCAAAGTGATGGAAAGGCCAAAGTGTGGAGAAAGAAAGGAACTGCTTATGATCCGAAGCATAAAAGCTCATCTGTGAAGAATGGTGGATGTAATGTCATGGCTTGGGTGTGCATGGCTGCTCCTGGAACAGGCTCATTAATATTCATTGATGATGTAACTGATGATAGTAGCAGCAGACGGAATTCAGAAGTGTACAGAAACATTTACGGAGAAATGACCCAAAGCACACTGCCAACAAAACAAAAGACTTCATCTGGGGATAAAAGTGGAAGGTTTTAGACTGGCCAAGTCAATCACCTGACCTTAACCCAATAGAGCATGCATTTCACCTCCTTAAGAGGAGACTGAAGGGAGAAACACCCAGAAACAAACAAGAACTCAAAGAAGCTGTGGAAAAGCGTGGAAAAGCATCACAAATGAAGAATGCAACAGTTTGATAATGTCGATGGGTCGCAGGCTTAAGGCAGTTATTGTAAGCGAGTGTTATGCCACCAAATATTAAATGTTATTTACTTTAAGATAATTTGTTCCATTACTTTTGCTCACCTAAAAATGCTGTGGTCTAATACAAACAGTGATATGTTCTAAGTTGTTTTACACATCTTGATGTGAATACCAGGAAATGAAAGCTGAAATTCTGAGCCCTTGTCTCATACTCTTTTGATCTTTTGGACCCAAATGTCTTCAGTGACCATCAAAAACAAAAGAATTTGCCTTGCCTTTCCAGTAATTTTGGAGGGGACTGAAAGTGTAATTAGATCTTTCACATTTTCATAGGAATGATTCTTAGTGATCATTCCATTTAACATTAAAGATTTTACTCAAAATGTGGTTTCTGAACTGTTTATACCAATGCTTAAGAGATGATTAATGGGAACGTTGCAAAAATATACCTGTATCAGTTTTTTGTGAATGATAATTCATAAATATTGATTTGTACATACATATCAGTAGCTTAGTAGCTTGAATGTGCTATGACAAGTTAAACAGTAAACATTTTGTTTACGTTTTTTTAAATGTCTTTATTAAGCAAGACATTTTTGAAGGCTTCTTTCATAACTCTTAGGCAATTTTTTGGTAAATCTATATAAATGTGGTAAATGTCCAATCTTGTTATATGCCACATGTTTTTACTTTTAATACGTTGTATGCTTGACATTTCTGCAAGAGATCTTTGTGATGAGGAATTGTGAGGGGACAAACCTAAATTGCCTCCAATATGGCAACAAATTGTAGATGCTCAGTCTGTCCTATGGATCAGTTCAGTTGCCTATATTGCACAGCAATTCACACAAACACACCTTCACATACACTTGAGGTCACCAAATCATATGGAATCATACCCACCAAATCATATGGAATCATACCCACTAAATCATATAGAATCATACCCACCATATCATATGGAATCATACCCACCAAATCATATGGAATCATACCAACTGAATTTGGTTTTAAACTAATCAGAGCCCATGTGTCTAGAGAACTTATGTATTGAATTGTGCTTGTAGAGAGATGAAATTTCCGAAAACAAATGCTAGCTAGTGTCTGAATGTTTGTGGTTTGCTGGGAATACTCTGCATAGAAAGAAAAGGAAATAACAGAAACATTCTTAAAAGACCTCCTAATAATAGCAAAATAATTTAAACGAAGGTTCCACCATCTTGAAATATGATTTCCTGTTTGGAAGACAGGGAAAAAATCCTGTGACTATGCTTTATTCAGCATTGCCCTCTCACTCGCTTTCTCTCCAAAGCTCTAACTTTCACACATGCACACACATTTACACACACGCACACACATATACAGGCAGGTACGCATGCAAGCACATCCACAAACGCACACACAAACCTGCCACATCCTATTTACTGAGACCTCCACTGTCATCTGTCCTTTGTCAGTAGTTGTGGTTGTCATTTGTGCTTATGGTGTTAATTCTTTTATTTTTCCCCTCCTCCTGCCTCTCTCATTGGACTGCATGTTCTTGCCTGAACCTCAAGGTCATTCACAATGTTGTTTACATGAGCAGTGTAGCAGGTGATAGGAAGAAAGGGGGTCTGGGTTGAGAATATAGATCACATTCGGGTAATGTAATTGCATTCTAGCTCTCAATTCTCAGGGAGGATTCTGGACTCCACCCATAAAATACAATTAACCAGTGTGTGCTTCTAAATTCCTTCCTGCTTCACTCCTTACTTTTTCATTTTATCAAAGAGATTCCAGGTAACTGAGATGATAGACAGTGTGGTTGTTGAGCAACAAACAATTATATGGCTAAACAACAGGAACTTGAAAACATTTTAAATTGTATTTCTTCACCATATATTTCTAGAAAACATAAATATACTCCAACACTGACCACTTTTTCTCTCATATACACTGCTTTCTTCTAGTTTTTAAAACTGCTACGCGTTTGTCTCACCAATTATTTTTAGATATTCAATTTGTGATTAATGGCCTGATTCATGCAGCATCTCGCAGTGGACTCAGGACAGTCAATGTGGAGATATGTGCATTCTAAAACATCCAATGTCGTTCTTGTTCTTTAACACCGCTCACTCAAGCCTATTCCAGAATGCTTAGGACGTAGAAGGAATGCACTCGGGCCCTCAATTACGCTCACCGACAACCAAGACAACCATGTTGCCTCAAGGAGTCACTGGAATGTGATGAGGCAAGGCCAACATTGTCAAGTACTAACTCAAATAGCCAACATTGACGGACAATTGCACTGACCTCTGTGAGACCCCTGGGCTAGTCTGATAGTAGGATTTGAACCCTGGTCAAATTTACATTACAGTTGTTGGTAAGCTAGCAATTTAATTTTAATTATTATAGCATTAACCTGACATCAGTCAAAACACCTCAGAACAAGACGAGGTATCAGTAACAAGTTACAAAGAGCTGAAACAAACAATTTATAATTACTCACAAGGTAGCTTTTGCTTTCTGCTACAGCGGTCTGACTTTTCAGATGTATAATAACAACACACAGCCATCTGCCCCTAGATGCACAAGCATCATTTGTAATGTAGTGGTTTTAAGCCAACCTCTCTATTAGACCTCTCCCTCTCATGAAGCCTCCCCTCTTATTTTGATTTAAGAAAAAAAATCTCTTCAGATTGGAACTCATTAATGAAACTGTTATAGAGTTACTATATATATATCAGCAGTTTATATAAAAAATATAAGAAATAGTATCCATCTAATATTAGCAAGACAAAGTATAAGATTACTAACTCTGACATTAATGTACCAATTGTCATTTTTAGTTATATTTCGTTTATTTATTTTTGACTGGGGGATGTGGTATAGTGGACAGAACTAACTTGCTCAGTAACTTGCTTAACAGCCACACACACTAGATCCACTGACAACGGCCTTAGCAAAGATAGGACCATATCTTCGTGGATCTTTGAGAATAAGTGAAATGCATCAAGTGATGTCAAACGGTCAGATAATGCACATAGCTATGCATACATTAACGACTAACCGGGGCACAGCATAAAAATCGACTTATCCAATCCTATTAACAGTTGGAGGATACGCATTGTGGCGTATACGGATGTTAAATTAAACCTTTCAGCCTAGGCCTAATGCAGCGCCGCACCATTTCGGTCTGTTTGTCTCAACAGGGCGTGAGCCTTACACCCGCTCCCTCTGAGGTAATTGAGAGAATGCGCCAGGCAGGCTACAACGTGACAAAAATCAATGGCGTGTCCTCTGTGATCATTATTCCTCTCACTTCTTCGCACTAAAACAGAGTTACTTGTTTTGTGTGTAGATCAACATTCTTTTAATACAAACTCACACCACGCGAGAGAAAAAGAAAACAGAAACCAACTCAGCATCAGCACCAGCTACGCATTGCGTGCAGTGCCAAACCTTCATCGACGACAGAGTAACATCATCAGCATCCAATGTGTCATATTTTCTGTTTTAGTAATAATACAACACGGTAATATTCACTGAACAGATAAACGTAGCCTTCCCACTAACGGTTCACCAGATTCTCTCGCATCCGCTTAAATCCCCTCCTCCATCCATCCATCTAAGTTGTCGAGCACACTCTGCGCGGCCGCCCTTCATTGCTCCGTTCGTGGTTTGTTGTCTTACCTGCAGCCTGGAGGAGAGAGTGAGTGGAAGGTGGAGAGAGAGAACATCTCAGCCCTGTCCGCCATCTTCCTCTAGAAACGACTCGATGTGACTGCAGAGAATCACAGATGAAGCGCAGTCCATTCACAACCACAGAGCGCGACAGACGGACGCACTCACGACCAGTGCGGTTTCTCTGACTCTCCCTCTTATGGCCACGCTGTTCCAGATCACCCTGGCCTCGACCTAGCCAAATCAGATAAGCGTACTCAGCATCACCATCAAATCTGCCTAGAGCTGCTATCCACTACGGCCCAAAAATGGCAGAGAACAGAAGAAAGGTACACTGCAGTAATAACAGCGAAAAAATCCTATCTTGTACCTATGCGGCCAGCCCAGCCACACACCCGCAGTCCGTTGCCTGCCTCGACAAATGTCTGCCGCTGTGATGATGCCACGTGATACGAAGACGGCGGGGCTGTGTGGGAGGGGGGGGGGGGGTTGTCGTCAGTTACTACGGGGAGGTGCGCAATCCGTATAACGATAACGGAAAAGGGACAGGTCATGCAGAGCAGCGCGTTAAGGCGTGAGGTTGGGCCAAACAGATGACTAGACCAATACTCTTTGGCAACGACAATAAGCCAAGGACCAGCCGCTATGATTTTCTCATGAAAGATAATAAAAACAATCCATTCAGCGTCAAACAAATAATAGCAACAAAACATGTAGATGTTAACTGAAGAGAATGATGTGTTGTTTAAAGTCCAGTGTACAATTACATTTCTTACATTTAAGTAATTTAACAGACAAGTCTTATCCAGTGCATGCATTGTGTACTTTCTCATTCTATATGGGGAATCATCTTTCTTTAATTGGGACTCCTGTTCTTTTATGTCTATGCAATAAACCATTTCCCATAGCTGAAATCGGAATAGCTTACTTTTGGACTGGGGTCAATCTGTGCACTTAACATCACATGCAGTTCATCTCTCAGGTCCTATCAAGTACAGGTGACTGTGTCTGTCCAAATGTGGGTTACTACATTTGAGCTATGTCCATAAGGCAGGTCAGTATTTGTTAAGGATAACTAACAAGGCAGGTTAGCTAAATTAATGTGACATAACAAAAAGAGCATTTAAGTATCCAGCTTAGTCTTATCCCTGGTTTGTTGTTGAAAAACCTAGCATTCTCATTGGCTAAAAAATATATAACTCTGACATACAGTATACTAACTCTCCCAGTAGATGGCAATAGGGAAACAGATGTCAATATGGCACACCATCTGGATTCTGGGATATTTATAATGACTTCTTCCAGATTATGTCTTTTAAAAGTTCAGAAGAATTGCACAACTCAATCTGATCTTGGATAGCAAGAGAGCAGATTACAGAATCTGTATGATTTTGATCCGCAAGCAAAATGTAACAACAGGATGATAAAACATCTGCATGGTTTTGAATCCAGTACCCTGCTCCTCTGGCAAAAACCCTCTTTTCATAACAAGGGCTTCTGCTGGGTGCAACTAGTCAGTTAATCATTTGTAAATGATTAGAGAAATGACCAAATAACCCTGAGATTCCAGGACATCCACCATATACAACTGTCCTAACACCTCAATACATTATTTGTCTGGTTCTGTTTGTAAAGACAAAAACAGAACCCTTATTTTCTTTGCAGTGTCTAGAAGGTCTCCACACTTTTAATGGGATTTTTATATACAGTCAATTTGTATTGGCTTGATGGGCACTGCTCCCGCAACAGCTCAATAGGGTTGAGATCCAGTGATTGTGTAGGCCACTCCATTATAGACAGAATACCAGCTGACTGCTTCTTCCCTTATTTGTCCTTGCATAGTTTGGAGCTTTGCTTTGGGTCATTGTCCTTTTGTAGGAGGAAATTTGCTCCAGTCAAGCGCCAACCACAAAATATGGCAAGGTGTTATAAAATGGAGTGATAGCGTTCCTTCTTCAAGCCCCCTTTTACTCTGCACAAATCTCCCACTTTTCCACCAACAAAGCACCCCCAGACCATCATATTGCATCCACCATGCTTGACAGATGGCGTCAAGCTCTCCTACAGCATCTTTTCATTTGGTCTGTATCTTATCAGTATTTTTCTTTGTGATCTGAACACCTCAAAATTAGATTTCTCTGTCCATATCACTTTTTGTCCAATCTTCCTCTGTCCAGTGTCTGTGTTCTTTTGCCTATCTTAAACTTTTCTTTGATTGCACTTTATTTTGAAAGTCCCAATGTCCGTCTGTACATGTTCTGTAGATAGTAATACAATCAACAAACTTTCAACAAACTTTACATAAACTATCGGTTGATTAACAACTGTTTGCTAAGTTAAGGTTCGGGTTAGGTTTAGAATAAGGTTATGGGTACGGTTTAAGGTTAGAGATAGCATAAAGGTTAGGATTAGGATATCGGTAAGGGTTAGGTTTAGTAGAAAATGTGTTTAAAATGTTATAGACAGTCAGTAGACAATCTGCAGAGCATCTACAGGCAAACTTTCAGGACTTATTATAAATCTATTAGCCAGTCGATGAGCCAGAGATGTGAATTTTCTTTGCAAATCTGCCTAGAAGGAAACCATATTTATCAGGATAGAAGGGAAACTTAATAGAGCAATGTACAGAAAAGTCCTTAAGGGAGAACTGCTGCCTTCTGCAAGAAAAGTGAAACTGGGAAGGTAGTTACCATTTCAGCATGACAAAGGCCTGAAGCACACAGTCAAAGATTCAGTGGTAGCAAATGAATAAAACATAAATGTCCTTGTGTTGCCCGGTCATAGATCATAATAAAAAATTGGGATTGTTATCCATTAACACTCTCCAAGAAACTGGAAAGCAAACATGCTTGAGACCTAGCCCAAGTGCTTCCACCAAATATTAATTCTAAACTGAAGTCAAAGTCTTTTATTTATCAAATGAACCGAATAACATTGAGTGATTCTGAACAATGACATTTAAATTGACTCAATGATAAATGAGTTGATGCTCATCTTTTTTCATTGACTGCATTGTAGCCATGTGACTCTAATTTGTTACACTACTCATTTTCCACACAGTAAATGTAATGAGAAATGCATAAAAATAAAAAATAAATCCACCATATTTGAACAAAACTTAACACCATGACTATAATTTATATACACAAATTCTGTGTATTTAGAAAACATCCCTCTTTGGATGGCTTTTGTCAGCCCCTTTGAAATGAAGGATGATATCAACACCAAATGTCACTTAACCAGTTGAGTGTGCCACTTCGTTACACTCAGAGCTTTACCCTCTGTTTCTTCACATGATCTTCTTTGGGCCTGGCAGACACCTTCATATGGTCCTCTTTGAGCCTGGCAGACATTTTCACATGGTCCTCTGTGAGCCTGGCAAGACATTTTCACACGGCCCTCTGTGAGCCTGGCAGACATCTTCACACATTGTTCTGTGAGTCTGGAAGACATCTTCACACATTCTTCTGTGAGCATGGCAGACATCTTCAAACGTTTTTCTGTGAGCCTGGTAGACATCTTCACACGGTCCTCTGTGGGCCTGGCAGACATCTCTGCTTTAATGTCGACCCACCACAGCACGCTCAACCTCAACAAGACATGAGTTAAACTCATGATTTTTATCCCCTTTCATTAATGAAAGCATGACATCAACAGCAGGAATAAAGACACAAATGAGGATGAACCATCAACAATGTTTATTATAATGGTCATGCAAACGGCAGGGTTTGAATTCACATTACTTTCTCTGAGATAATCATAGGACCGAGCTGAACGTCGCCTTCCCATGTAACTGAGGAAAGAACACAGACAAGGACAGGAGAGTCAATATATACACTTATTATCTACCTTCAGTTGCTGGAAAACACAGTCAGCTATAATAAATATAGAACACCAACATCCACTGACTGCTAAGCTGCTCTCAAATGTTAAAAACGTTCCAAAATAACTTTTAGGAGCAGCAAACCCTGGCACTAACTTTTCAGAAATGTAAACGTATTCTCCAGAAATATTTTTTACATTAACACGCTACTGCCAGTGGTTGTCACGTTCTTGTTATCAAGCAAAGTAGGGCTTTGGTTCCTTATACATACTTGCTGGTGTTTTGGGCTTGGTGACGTCACGGGCATTCCTGGCGCCACAGGTGGAGTCACAGCAGTTACACATTCCGTCATTCCCGCCAGCCTCTCTCCACCTATAAAACAAATCGATGCTTTATGGCCACATTCAATCAAACAGGTATTACAGTATTGACAGAGCATAACATCAAATGTTGCATGATGTACAATCATGCCATTTTAAACATTTAATTAAAGTAACATTCATTTGACCTGGGTGTTAAACAAACACACTCACGTGTTAACAAAGGAGCAGGCTTTGTAATCAGAGTCTACGGGCAAGGAAACTCTGACTGCCTTCAAGTGACATGTAATGTAGATCTGTTGGGATTCACCGAGAACATTGTCATTGTTACAGTGACCACTTAGACAAACTAGCTTGCTAAATAAGAATATAAAAATTGACAATAAAATCTAACATGCATCTCCAGTATTCTTTCTGCCCACCTCCATGACTTCCACATGAACGATAAATTATGTAGAATTAAATTGAATGGATTTACTCACCATGTCATGTTGCATAGGAGGAGACGTGTGACCTGTGTTATCTACAGGAGTTGTGTCATCCGGGTCTTGGTCGCGGGGATGATATGGGTTACCCAGAATGTTATCATGGGGTTGTTTTGTGCCCCTGGCCCTGGGAGATATCTGTGGGATCTTTTTGTTGGTTGACAGTGGGTTACTGGGTCTGTGGTAGACTTGAGATGAGGTACCCATTTTTTGATTGCTGAATCTGAAAGCCTCCAGCTGGAAATGGAGTTTGTTGTCTTCTGAACGAGCCATAAACATGGAGTGGGAACCTGTGACCTTGGCATCAATCATACAGCTGTGGGGGGCAGGAAGAGCAGGGACAGGTTAGCCAAGAAAAGCTTTCAGTGGGCTCACATTTATTAACATGATAGTGAACTCACTGATTGTTTGATCGACAGCTCAAAAACAGGATATAGCCTCAGTGTAAAATCTAGGTGCTAGATGTTAAACACACATTCAATATACAGTAAAACAATGAGGGGGTTTTGGGTTTGATCGATGATTAACTATTAAAGATAAGCACACTAAACTGTTTCAAAATGGAAAATAAGGGAAATTACAAATTACAAAAAAGTATTTTTTCTGGAATGCAGAGTCAACTATGGTTCTGGAATATAGATTTTCTTCATCAACTTTGTTGTTGTGGATAGTTGCAAAAAGTTGTTTAAAGTGGCATTGTTGTCACATGATGTGCGGATTACGAACTCTATAATTAATTTATCCATGATAAGGAAAAACAAATATATACATGTATGAAAAACATATTTCTTCTAAAATTAAAGTGTCTCTTCAGTTGCCCACTTATGATCAGAAGCCTAAAAGAAAATGTCTTAGCTCAGAATTCTCTGCAGCATTTCAGCCTGAAATCCACAAAAGGCAAAAACATTTTAGCCACCTTTAGAATGATCTCAAATTTTTGGTTGGTTTGACCAGTGCCTATTGATAAGTTGCACTACAAAAATGAAAAACATAACTACTTCAACTACAGGTCACTCTGATCGACTGCACCTATCCAAATCTTTGTTATTACTACAAACAGATCTCCCAAATAAATATATTCAATGCAATTGCACAACAACAAAGAGTGCTTTATTATCATTTTAGGTTAGTGGTTAAAAACTAGAACCTTTTTTTCTCTATTCCTGTATATCAGAGTTTTCTGCTTCTTCACTTGTGCTATCCAGTTTTCAGTGAGACTCACTACAGGCTCCTTGATTTGTCACTAGATGGAAATGTAGTCATAGCTATGATGTCAAAACGCTTATTTGCCCTGCTGTGCCACATCTGTTCTCAAACAGAGCTTTTTTGCAATTTCCCCCTGATACACCCTACACTTGTGGTTTACTGCTTTTGTGTTCGACATTGCTCTGACCATTTTGCAAAAGCAGCTTCTCCCACTCTCAGAATTGGATGTGAAAATCTGCTAAACGCTATAGATATTTATCCGATGTTATGCATTTTACCACAATGCTCATTACTGCGAAACAATTTTAAACATATATTCTTAAATTATTCTTTAAATATGTGTTTGACATTGCTCTGACCATTTTGCAAAAGCAGCTTCTCCCACTCTCAGAATTGGATGTGAAAATCTACTAAACGCTATAGATATTGTTGAACAATAAAAAAAAATATTCTAACACTATGACATTTTAAGCCGTTTTGTCAATGAGATGGCTGATTGGGGTTAACTGGGTGTTTGAGAATTCAGAAGGCCTGAAAATATAGGAATCGGAAAGAGTGCACAGAGCACAAAGTTAATGAACATATTAATTTGTATTCTTTTTACCTTTAGTCTTCAAATGTAAAGGCCTGAATTGCACATAACACTTAAAATACATCCAATATTATAATGACATTTTTATAGAATGTTATCTGAACTTATAAGTTGTTTTGGTAATGTGAAGGTCAGGTGGGTTAAAGGTATGGTTTGATCATTCGAAAATAGACAATTCAATTATTAAATCATTTTTAGAGAAATGTGAAAAAGTTCTCAGATGCTGTTTTGTACATAATAAAAGAATGAAAGGAATAAAATAAACCAAAGTAGACATCTGGGTCTAAATAAAAATCCAAATTAGGTAGCAACATTGTTTACAGAGTGTTTACAGATTTCCCCTTACCCGTGGTTGTTAATGAAGGCATAGTTGGGACTGGCGTTTGGATTGGGTTCCAGAGTGGCCACGCAGCTGTCCACAAAGACACGCAGGGGGACGTGGAAGTACTGCATGACAGATGCCTCGATATTTATCATATCACCCAATGAGTATTGATTGCTGTCCCTCTCCAATTGCCAGTCAGCTGCCAAGAGAATTTGTAACATTATATTTGCAATGCGTACATACATTAGTGTCATAAAAATTTAAAGGCAGCTTTTGATCTAAAAAGTACAGTGCCTATAAAATATCTTAACACCCTTACTGAATACAGCTCTGGAAAAAATAAAGAGACCACTGCAAAATTATAAGTTTCTCTGGTTTAACTATTCATAGTTATGTGTTTGAGTAAAATGAAATGGTTTGTTTTATTCTATAAACTACTGATGACATTACTCCCAAATTCCAAATAAAAAGATTGTAATTTAGAGTATTTATTTGTAGAAAATAACAACTGGTCAAAATAACCCAAAACATTAAAAAAAATTCAGACCTTACATAATGCAAAGAAAATAAATTCATAGTAATTTTTAAAAAACAAAATACTAATGTTTTAACATAGGAAGAGTTCAGAAATTAATTTTTGGTGGAATAACTTTCATGCATCTTGGCATTCTCTCAACCAGTCTGTCACATTGTTATTGGGTGACTTCATGCCACTCATGGCACAAAAATTCAAGTAGTGCAGCTTTGTTTGATGGCTTGATCCATCTTGCTCTTGATCAAATTCCAGAGGTTTGCAATGGGGATCAGGTCTACAGATTGGGCTGGCCACAACAATCCTTTTTTCTGTATTTGTTATTTCATAATGTGCCAAAGGTTTTCTATAAGGGACTGCAAGCAGGCCAGTTTAGTTTGGCACTGTCCTGCTTAAATAAGCAAGGCCATCCCTGAAAAAGACATTGTCTGGATGGCGGTATATGTTGCTCCAAACACTGTATATATTTTTTGCATTTATGGTGCAAGTCACCCAAGCCATGTGGACTAATGCACCCCCATACCATCACAGATGCTGGCTTTTGCATTGTGTGCTGATAACAAGTTGGATGGCCCCTCTCTTTATCCATTCCCAAAAAGAGCCTCAAATTCTGTGAATGCTGTGGATGCTGCAAAAAGAGCCTCAAATTCTGTGGATGCTGTGGATGCTGCAACAAATTGTGTTTACAGACAATGGTTTTTAGAAGTGTTCCTGAGTCCATGGAGTGATGTCCACTACAGATTCGTATCTGTTTTTCATGCATTGCCACCTGCCACCTTGCATACAGAGATTATTCCAGATTCTCAGAATCTTTTAATGACATTTTGTACCTTAGATGATGATATCCCCAAACTCTTGGCAATTTTATAGTGATAAGTCATTCTTAAATTGTGGCACTATTTCCCCATGCAGACTTTCACTGTGTGAGTGGTGAACCCCTTCCCATCCTCTCGTTTGACAGGCCCATCCTCTCTGGAAGGATCTATTATTAATACCCAATCATGTTACTGACCATAATTAGTTATGTGATATTCCACCAAGTGAAGTTTTTTAGCATTACATGTTTCTAATATTTTGGTTCATTTGTCCCAGCTTAGTGTTACTGGCATCAAATTAAATGTGAGCATGTATTTGATATGTTGTCTTGTTACTCTTTTAAATGATCTGCACATCATAATGTAATATAAAAACAAGAGTGGGATTAAATAATGGCAGTTTGCTAGGTGCTTCCCCAAAGAATTGGTCATTGGATGACCATTTTAATTCTTTATACACTACCATTCAAAAGTTTGGGGTCACTTAGAAATGTCCTTGTTTTCCGTGGAAACATACGTACATGTATATTAAACAGGAAATTTAGCGATATGAATAAAACTATTTTAAATGGAAATAATCCATGCTTTAAATCTCCCACCACATTGATGGCCTCAAGCAATCCTACAGCATCTTTTCATTTGGTGTCCATCTCACAAATGTTCTTTGTGTTCCAAACACCTCAGACTTAAAATGGTCTGACATGATTTGTACTGTGGCTGCATTTTCTCAAGCTTTATTTTGTTAGTGGAGTGAACCTTGTCTACAGTTCATCCTCACCTACCAGTCATAAGCCTCAGGGAGAAGTACAGGAACTCCTCTGCATACTTAGCAGATGAGAATGGGGTCCAAGTTGGGAGCAGGGCCATGCTGCTCACATTGTGTTTCCTGAAAGAGAGATGGATTGTTTTACAGACTGTAAATAAAACTTTGTGCTTTAAATGTGTAGACTTTAATCATACGTGTGTAAAACTTAGTATAACCCTGTACGTGACAAATTGTATGAAAAACATGAATAAATTAGTGAAGGAACCTAAAAAATGCAGATGTTTCTATACAGGTGTACTGCATTCTATCATGCTCTCTGGAATGTAGAAAAATGCTGAACAGGCCCAGTTAATCTTGATTTTAGACTGAGATGAACAAAAAAGGATCTAAGAGACTATGAGAGAGGGTTAATAAAATATTTGTGAAGACATCAAAACTATGAAATGACCAAAATGGAAACATGTAGCAACCCAAAAAGTTTTAAAAAAAAATTTGTTTCTTCAAAGTTGCCTTGATGAAAGCTTGGCACGGTCTTGGCATTCTCTCAACCAGCTTATTGAGGTAATCACCTGGGATAGTCTAGGAGTTCCCACGTATGCTTTGCTTTTCCTTCAGTCTTCGGTTGAACTAATCCCAAGCCATCTCAATTGGGTTGAGGTTGGGCGATTGTGGAAACCATCTGATGCAGCACCATCATTCTCCTTCTTGATCAAATAGCCCTCACACAGCCTGGAGGTATGTTTTGGGTAATTGCCCTGCTGAAAAAACAAATGATAGTCCCACTAAGCCCAAACCAGATGGGATGGCATATTGCTTCTGAATGCTGTGGTGGACATGCTGGTTTACTGTGTCTTGAAATCTAAATCATGTACTGGGTCACCACCAAAGCACCCACACAGCATCACACCTCCTCCTCCACGCTTCACTGTGGGAACCACACATGCTGAGATCATCCATTCAGCCACTCTATGTCTTACAAAGACAAGGAAGTTGGAACCAAAAATATAAAATTTGGAATCATCAGACCAAAGGACAGGTTTCCTCTGGTCTAACGTCAGATTCTTGTGTCTCTTGGCCCAAGCAAGTCATTTCTTCATATTGGTGTCCTTCAGTAGTTGTTTCTTTGCAACTGTTCAACCATAAATGCCTAATTCACGTAGTTTCTTCTGAACAGTTCATGTTGAGATGTGTCTGTTACTTTTTGTGAAGCGCTAATTTGGGCTGCAATCTGAGGTGCAGTTATTTGTTGATTTCTGAGGCTGGTAACTTAAATGAACTCATCCTCTGCAGTATGCATACCTCAGGGTCTTCCTTTCCTGTGGAGGTCCACATTAGAGCCAGTTTCATCATAGCATTTGATAGCTTTTGTGACCACGCTTGAAGAAACAACCAATACTCTTGACATTTTTCAGACTGACTGACATACATGTAATGATGACATGTCATTTCATTGGGCTAATACAGCAAAGACATCAGGGCTGTGCACAGACCATTCAAGGGGCATGGGCTAAAATGACATAAAAGGTCTCCTTCGATATACACAGGCAGCAGAACGGACGCTTGGCGCAATGCACCCGCTGGCTTCCTCATGACTATAAGCTTCCCCAATGCGCATTACGCAGTCCAATGGCGCATATGTGTCTGCCCGAGTAACACGTGCTGCACAGGTGGACAATGCATGTCCCCCTTAGGGTCTGTGCATGAACCTGATAGACATGGTCTTCCCAAAACCCACCTTACCTTGTCACCCTCAGTATACTCAACACATAAAGAAAGAAACCCCACCAATTAACCTATAACAACTCACACCTGATATTTGAAATGCAACTGGTTGACAGAATGTATAGAGTGTTCAAATTGGGAATATTTTGAAGAATCAAAGGAAGATTTGGCTGCTTTGAAGAATCTACAACAGGAATTAGATTTGAATCTGTTTAACACTTTTTTTGTCAATCATTTATCACTAAATATTACAAAGACAACATATCAATTGTTGAAACTGAGGAATGTTTTTTGTTTTTGGAGAAACACTTGCCCATTTGAATTTGATGCCACTGACCCATTTCTATAAAGTTGGGACAAAGGCATGTGTACCATTGTGTTGCATCACCTCTTATTTTAACAATAATTATTTAGCACCCAGACTCTGCCTACGGAGCCATGTTGTTGTAAAACATGCAGAATGTGGTTTGGCATTGTGTTGCTGAAATAAGCAAGGCCTTCCCTGATAAAGACATCATCTGGATGGCAGCATATGTTACTCCAAAACTTTATATATTGTTCAGCATTAACGGTGCCTTTAAAGATGTGCAAGTCACCCATGCCATGTGCACTAATGTACCTCCATACCATCACGGATTCTGGCTTCTGAATTGTGTGCTGATAAAAAATGTTTATCACAGAGGAGTTCCATCATGGCATCCATGATTCACAAAACAAATTTTACATTTTGATTTGTCAGACCACAGGACAATTTAACATTTTGCCTCAGTCCATTTTAAATATGCTTGGGCCCAGAGGAGGCAGTGTTTCTGGATCTTGTTTATGTATGGTTTATTCTTTGCCTGTAATAGAGTTTTAACTTGCATTTGAGGATGGAATGACATACTGTGTTCATAGACAATGGTTTTCAGAAGTGTTCCTGAGCCCATGCAGTAATGTCTACAACTGAATCATGTCTGTTTTCAAAGCAATGCCGTCTGAGGGCCATAAGATCACAGTCATCCAATATTGGTTATCAGCCTTGTCTCATGCTTACATGAGATTTCTTTGGATTCTCTGAGCCATGTAATAATATTACGTATCATAAATGATGAGATCCCCAAACTCTTTGCAATTTTACGTTCAGAAATGTGATTTTTGAATTGTTGCACACTTTGTCGGCACAGTCTTTCACAAACTGGTGTTGGGTGAACCCCAACCCATCTTAACTTCTGATACCCAATACCCAATCATGTTACTAACCAGTTGCCAATCAACCTAATTAGTAATGTGATATTCCACCATGTTTATTTTTATCTTTTTTAATTTTCCAGTCTTTTGTTGCCCCTGTCCCAGATTTTTATAAAATGGCTGCTGGTATGAAATTCAAAGTGGCCATTTACTTTTCAAGAAACAGTAACATTTCTCAGTTTCAAAATTTTATGTGTAATCATGCTACTACAGTATTTTCCATTGAACATAGGTTTTATATAATTTCCATATCATTGCTTCCTATTTTTCTTTACATTTTACACAGCATCCCAACATTTTTGGAAACGGGTCGTACAATATGGAAAATAGTAAATATATAGGAATACCCTTGATTGAGTAGGTGTGTTTTTAAGTTGTACTGCATATATATACTTAAATCAAAATCACTTTACTTTTGGGACACAGGCATGCTTCTCCTACCTTGGATAGTGGCACTCAGCAGATATGGAAACCTGATTTGTCCTGACGATGGTGGTGAATGCCTGAGAGTTGGGTTTGTAATTTAGCATAAATCTGTAGATGAGCGAGTCTTCAGTCATCTGAGAAACAGCAAAAAGATAATGCATTCATTAATCACATGACAATCAGGTACAGAAAGCTCATTCAAATATCTTCACTTGGATAGTTAATACCATAGGATCCATTTCTAGTTATTCTTTCCTTTTTGCTTAATACATATTTTTTTCATTATTATAATACATACCATTAGATTGCTGCCACAGGTCTGAAGCTCAGCCTGAAAGATGATCACTTGATTGACATTGTCAAATCCAGTGTGAGCACAGTCTCCCAAAACGAGGTCATCAATGAGGATAAGCTCTCCAATCCCCAGCAGGTCTTGCTTTGCTTCAATGTGGATCATGTTCTCATTGCAGAAAATGACCACTGAATTGGCAGCCACAGGGGATCTTCTCTCTGAGGTCCCATAAACCTTGGCCTCTGGCACTGGATCTGAGGGGTAGGTCCAATCCAGTGGTGTCTCAAATTGTTGCTTACTCTGGGTGGGGAGTTTTGGTTGCGTCTTCACTGGGATGTTAGTCATGGGTGGGTGTCTTTTGGCTGGAAATTTACCTTGAGCATCAGACAGACAGCCAAGCATGGCCACTGCCACAAGACATACTACACTCCACTTCATTGCCACAGTTTAACAACAGGTGACCTGCAATGTGGCCTGGATGCTGTGAGAAGGATGAAGGTATTTCAGTCACTTTTATAATGGAGGAAGCGTTATTTACTTATTGGAAATCCGCCCCCAGATCATTGGATTGTTTCCCTCTAACCTCTGAAGATTCAGGTTTTAGCCAATCAAATGTGTTGTCTCGGATTCTATAATAGAAAATGTTTTATTAAATGAATTAATGTGTGTTGTTAATATTACTGTTGTTTAATCAGAAATCAACTCTTTGGATTTCTTTATATGCGTGTTGGCTACGGTTTTAGTTTTAATGCTACAAAAGGATCATTTATTAATTACAATTGTAACTAAACAGATTTGAAAATGCAAACAGATTGGATTTAGACAATTTATAAATGAGATATATGACAAATGTGTACTGTGCTAAGGGAAAGTCTGAACAACAGACTTTCTTACTTTGCCTTAAAACATTCATATTTTGCCTTAAAATTGAATGAAAAGAGAGTCAACTTATTGTATTCATTTAATCCATTTTGTTTCTAATGAATTCAGATGAAACACAAGTTATTTTGTTTTCACATGGGCGTAGATCAAGTGAGAAAAAAGTAGGCTGTCTGGGTGAATGACCTCACACTGTGTATACTAGCAAAACTGACATGCAGTGCATCGGTCAGAAAGACCTCTGTCAAATCAGCGGTCAAACATTCACAAGATCACAATGAGGCCCTTGAACACAAGACTGACCTGCTAGATAATGTACCCGCCAATTTGGTGACCAAAAAGGTTGCCAATTCTCAAGAGCCATTGGCATAATTTCAGGTAGAAATATGAGTTTACAGCAATCACAAAAATGCACAATTGTGAGTCTGATCTTGAACACTGCTGGTTCCGAGGGCATAATATAACAATGTTGGTTGTACACTCAAGGCATTTGAAAACATTTAAAAAGATTAATATGAGCCAAAAGTACAGAATGTCAGCTTTTATTCCTGTCTGTTTTAAGTCATGTGTTTTACCAACTCAGAATAACAGCACTTTTAGTTCAGTTTCCATACTGTCCTAATACAGGAGGGTGCACTTAGTTGCACATAGTGCACATAGTTATGTCAGTTTGACAACTTTTTGTGATGATTTAGACTACATAGGCTACAACAAGATCCATGTCTTTGGGTTATATATGGGTATGATTACCATGTGGGCCAGTGGCCAACGGAGCAGATATTACAATGTGTGTTTTTTGGGTTGGGGGCTTGCCAGGCCAGCCCAATGCATCGTCACCCACTCCCTCTGGCGCCGGCCCTTTGATTCATTTCATGTCTGTGTCCCACTGCCAGCCCGCCCTTTCCCCATCACCCACGATGACAGCGAGAGGAAAATTGATGCTAGCAATGACAAGTACAGGGGAAAGAATTGATTTAAAAACATCCCTAGAGTCGACTGCAGCCACATTGATAAAATGAACCCCACTATGGAGACGAGGGTGGCGCGACATCTGGCCCAGGTGGGGCGAACACTAGGAATGTGTGCCCAATATTAGCAAAAGCTAAACAGCAGAAGTGGCAGGCAATGATGGGGATGGGAGAAAACATCAATATTGAGCTATATATAAGTTAGCTTGCTAGTGAACTAGAGTGAGATTGCTGCCATGATGCCAACCTGCAAGTTTATTCAAATAGCTTGCAATGCAACAGCTAGTTGTAATTATTTCAAGGCCAATTTTTTTACTTGAAAATGAAATTGCATTTTTACATAACATTCAACGGATGATCTTTAATGCTCTGCTACTTATATTAGTCAGTCCTTGACACAGCGCAGTTATCTTTTATTAATGATTGATTCATTAGTTAATGTTCAGGCCATGAGTAGGCCCAGGTCAGCAGCAGTGGAGGACCGAAAAAGAGAGAGCCAGGATACTGAAATGACCTGCTGAGAAAACTGCTTCTCATATAAGTTAGCAAGGACATACTGTGTTTACATTTTTTCTGCTTTATTGTTCTGCTACTGTGTGGCTTAGCAGTTAGCACTGTCATCTGCTATAACAGATTGAAGCCATCAAATCCTATTAGACCAGCTACACTATTTCTATGTCTCATTTAGCATTTAGCAATTATACAATATCATTTGATTTGATGGAAACTAGGTAGCATTGTGGGCTGTTTGTTGTGGATATGTGCATTGGCCAGTGGAGGAGGTGGGCTGGTTTGGGTCGAAGTCCAGGGCCTTTTTAGGTCCCAGTCCATCCCTCATCATAACGATGCATAAATTCATGAACGTTCTCAAGCAAACGTTCAAATTCTTTTTTGTAGAAAAGATTACAATCGTGGTTTACATACAGATTTGTGTGTATGCATGCCTGTTAAATGAGCCCCCTGGGCTCACAGTGATGCAGTCAACCATTACTGTAGGCAGGGACGTCAGCGCTGCACCTGCACATCAGCAACACAATATTTAATGACGTTCATTATTATTTAGGTTCCCCTGGTGGAGCTATCAGCAAACATTGGGGCAGATTATCTGGGAAGGTGATGTCCACAGGTGCTTTTGCAACCAGGAAATACACAAAGCACTTCAGCTGTTCAGTATTATGCTAAACTTGGCTAGACTAAGTAAAAGGTTTTGTTTGCCATCATAACTCCCCAAAGCGCATATCCCACTTTGCATGCTTTCACTAAAAGTATCTCTAGGCAATATTACCCAGCATATCATTGACCAATGATAAGATATACTAGGGAAAGAGGAACTTAAATAGGGATGGGGTGAGGAACACGTGGGAGGGTTACAAGGAACAGATGTCCGTTATCGAGGTGAGGGAGAGAGGAAGTTGGACCTCTCCCTCACCTGGATGTCACACTGAGACTGGGGCAATTTTTTTCATAAAAAATTATGTTAAATCAGTGGGAAGAAATGCCTAAATTTAGTCCTATTTTACTGATAGTTACCTCCACAATACAAAATGTATGAATGTACTGGACTAATAATGAGAATCATGGCTAAATATAGTCTTTCTGAGGTCTAATAATTAACAGATAACATAAATATGACAAAAAATCCATTGTATGATTCTAAAATCATAGTTTTGTCTATGAGAAGAATTGTGATGTAATATCTGCCTGTTACATTATATAAAATGAATAATATCCAGCAAAGATGTACATAGAATAATGTTTAGAAACATGGCTAGAAGTAGAAGTAAACAAACTGGTGTAATGTATGTTACAGAGATACCTACCTGTAGGACATTTGCATTTGTGGAAAATACTAACAGTAGGTAAAACACTGTTACAACAATAGGTAATACCTTTCAATAGGTTTGATTTAGGAGGTTAATGTCTCAAACTAAATGTGTGTGTGTGTTTGCAGCTTTGAGAAAGGCTGGACAGTCCATCTAAATCAACTGTATACATATTAAAAGGGCTATATGCAGAATTTTTATAAGTATAAAAAATACATAATTATAATATAACAAAATGTCCATAATCGCAAGAATATTGGAATGATAGCGTTTCATAAATTATCAGTGTAAACAAAAGTGCTGTCGAAAATAAAGAATTTCTGAAAAGAGTACAACAACGCTGAAGCTAATTCCCTCTGTCTTTTCCTTGTTGCTAAAATTCAATCCAGTTCACTGTGTTAAAATTTTAAAATGTCAAAACAAACAATTCATTGTGTAAGGAATCACAGTGCCATTCGAGTTGCGATTTAATACTTTTAAAATATCAATACAGTTAGTTTTAAAAGGGGAAGTGAATCTTACTAGCGTGAACCTGGGACACTCATTATTTTGTTATTTTATATTATTATAGGTATTCATGACATTCTAATTTGCTAAATGTATATGCTCTGAATTTAGAAAAACATATGATACATCAGGAATTTGCTAAAATGTTACCATACAATACATACCAAACAAACTTGGTTTGAAACCAAATTGTTTTTGATGCAATTCCTCTAGTATACATGTGAAGAATACATTCTACTCTGTGCCCCTTTAAATAAGACATAATTTCAGGTGTAATTTGATGTTTCATTCAGAAATTACTTGAGTAAGACACTACCACCCACTGAAAGGATCAATTTTCAGGAAAGATTGCAGCCATGATCACTAGTGTCTAATGAATCCTTATCTAAATATTTTCCTGGTAAATAAATTATCCTGTGTTACATTTGGTGCCTTTATAACAAAGTAAATGATTTAGTCAAATGTTGGTGTTTAATTGTTTGCCTATAAGAGTATCTAATTGAGATTTAGGCAAAAAAAACATTCTGTATGAAGTCTTAATGGGTAATGTACAATTTAATCCTTATACCTGATGCTTTTCTGACAATAATTTCTAGGTGGATTAGTTGCCAAACACTAAGATACTGAGATCAGTCAAACCTCCAATGACATGACATGTTTGGGTCACAAAGACCTTTTTCAAGGCCATGACTGAAATGTTGAATGTTAGCAAATTGTTATTTTTACAAGGACATGTTGTGTACAGGTACATTTGTGCATTCTGCTTAGTTTTCACTTATTCTACACACCTGTTAACAAGGCATTTATGTTTACAGAAAATGATAAGATAGTTTTACCACTTATTACATACAAAATGAGTCATTGAATGTTATATTTGTATCAAGTATTTTATCGGAAGCATGAATTCTTGAATTGCGTTAAAGAAAAATGTTATCACCAAAGATTTCTAAATGGTTCATATGAGATAGATTAAAAAAACACAGCTGAAACATTGTTAAACCTATATCCCTGGAACAGTAATATTAATTTTTATAATAATTATCATTATTATTTTTTTGTAAATACTTTAATATTACTTAGATACTTTACACCCCTGAGGTGTGTGCTACATGTTGTTGTACTCATTACTCGCCCCCAACTGTGCGCCCATGTCAGAAGGAGGACATGAAGAGGGAGACTGCAAAGTCCAGACACAGCTGCTCTCTTAGTTCTTTGACTGTTGACAGCTCTGGTGTATCTGACTGTCTCGCTGTGTCCTGGGTGATACTGACTGCAGATTCTTAACAGATTTGTTTAAACAGCTTCACTGTAGCTAATATCATGATTAGTGATTATGAAGGATGTCATGTTATGGATTCAATCAGGTTTATCCAGATCTGAGATACTTAAAGCTTCTCAGCACCTGACCCTAATGTTAGACATTTGTACAGATCTTCCCTGATTCCTCATCAATCTCAGGTGGGACAAAAATGTAAGGGTAGAACTGTTTCCGATTGAGCAGCAAAGGGGTAATTTGACCTGCCTTAGGCCCCTGGGCTACAGCTGTTTTTGTAAGTCCTTTTGAAGGCCTCATTGGCCTACCTGGACTTCCAGCATGCAGCAGCCACTGCCTCCTACTGATATACTCATCCACTCTCTAAGCTGAATCAATTTGCAGTTAGTCCTGAATGCACATGTTTTGTATTTTCAAAATACACAAAGCATAAAAGTAAACAGCCTATGAAAACTGCTCAAAAGCCTAAAGGGCGACTGAGAATAACAGGGAAAAACAGTGATGACTCAACCTCAATAAAATGTGTCACAAAAGTATATAACGATGTGAAGACAACAGATAAACAAATAAATAGAATGCTTAGCCATAAACCTTTTGGAACAACACAGAAATTAGGGGACTCTCATTGATGTCAATATAACATGACACAGCGCTGTAATTCAGTACCACCATGACATTAGCGTGGTGTGCTACCGTTGGCACTACGGATAGATGAGCATTGCTTGTACCTGACTGGTTGTCTCACCACCTAGCACGTTGGCTGCTGCCCCAATGTCCTTTGTGGTATGTTTAAACACATACTGTGTTCTACAGTAACCTATGAACAGTGCTTGACTTGGAATTAAATAAGCAGGAGTTGTCTTTTTCTAAGTCAGTGAACAAAACCAGGGTGTCACAGCCCTTAAATGTCAGCCCCCAACTTGCCACAATAAATGTCAGCATCTATTTGAAGTCCATGTAAACCTAAATGAAAGGGTGCTGGTCTCTGATCTGATAGTTCTACCAACTCATATCATTGCTACATTAGGCTACTGTATACAACACTTAACACCCGTCTTATCTGCATAGCTGCACGGTGAGCAGGCATTGGATCCAACATTAAGCTTGTCAATGTAAAATGTGGTTTGGATGGGATTTAGGCAGGACCCTATGAACTGTAGCTTTTCTGATCGATGGTTGGCCTCAACCAAATGCCTGTTTCTAAATGCATAATGTTGGTGACTTTAATTACAGGCAAAGTGATAAGGTACTGTAGGCTACTTGAATATGCAAAGGCATAAGGTAGTCAAAGTGGCTGGATATATTTATATACAACATTTATCAGAGGAGATCGGTAATTTATGCAGAGCATTGAAGTTTTGGTGGAAACTTTACTGGAGATGACATTAAAGCTTAGCCTAGCAAAAACATTGAACAATGGCAACTTGATTTAGTTTAACACCTATAGAGGGCACCGGTGTCCAATTTGCTGGAAATTTTGTGGGTGGCGGCATTGTAGGATGGGCAGGAGAGGGCAGGAAGCCAGGGATAAAGATAAAGTGGGGAGAGGAAGCAAGAGATAGAAACAAGCCCTTGATACGTTTACCAGGCTGAAACTGACGCCAGACATCTTGGCAGCTCTAAAGGCAACGCATGAGGGTGCATTAGCCTAAAAATTTATTTTAATGTTCAAGTCTTCACCGCGAATAGTCTAGAAATTGTGTTCATTTGGCAGCATGTGTGAATGCTTCATCCTTTGTTCATAACTCATTCATCTGAAGCCAGCTGCGCTTAGTAAATAGGAGATTTGCTATGTTTAATTCTTCCCGGAACAGTGTTACAAAAATCCTGCATGTTTCACAGAAACAGATTTGTTTGCGTTTGACCTCATCACCGTTTCATGTTCAGATGCAGGGCGGTGCACAGACCTTTCCAGAAGCATGTGCTGAAACTGAAACATTGGCTGGAGTTGTTGGCTCATGTGGACAATGTTTCTGGATCCTGTTCATGTGTGGTTCTTTCTGTGCCTAGTAGAGGTTTAACTTGTGCACAGACAGTGGTTTTTTTAAGTGTTCCTGAATCCATGCAGAATTATGTTTGTTTTCAATGCAGTGCTGCCCGAGGGCCCGAAGATAATGCCGATCCAGTATTGATTTTCGGCGGTGGGACACTATGTCCTTTGGTGCAACATACAGAATTATGACCAAAACAAGGCTTTATTAGTTATAAATCATAAAAATTTCAATAGAAGACATGTAAAATAGAATCAGCAAGAAATACAAGCATTTTGTTAGATTCATAACAAGGTTTGTTGGAATTAATCTAAAATGCATTGAAAGATTGATAACCGATGTCTAACTTTGCATAATGATTAAGAGAAATTATAGAAAATGTCATGAATTTTCACAAGTAAATGCTGCATCTCAAGAAAGTATTGTTAAAGAATTATGATAAAGTCAGATTCTTAAGAAAGGTATACCCAATTTTCATGTCACATAATATTGGATACTGCAGTAAAAAACATACTGTTAATCAATCATCAGGTTGTGATGGCCTCACATCTAATGTTTAATAATGTCTTTAAAGGGATTACTTAATATTCTACTCATTTCTGTAATGCATTTACAGTCATATACTTCTGCCAACTCTGAAACAGGGAGTAGTTACCCAAACCTACTTAAGATTATTGTCATATAGATAATATATAACCCTAAGTATATACATAACTAACGGCTTCTAACTATTAGCATATTTAAATGCAAACCAGTTAAACAACAGTACTTTGCAAATTTTTTATGAGATTTCTCATTTTTGAAAACATTCGGTCACAAAAAATCTTTCTTGATTACTTTATGCAAAAAGAAATTGTCATGCCATTCCAAACAATTTCAATGAGTTAGAAATGCTCTTCCATCTGCCTCGGTGAAAGGGGAACTGTCATAGTCTTTTGCGGACACAATTTTATTTTATTAAATCATGGGGCACTGTCTAAATGCAAGTTTAACTGGCTTTTTATCCTGCCCATTCTATTCGTCACATCACTATATATTAATAGCAAAGAAAGAACTGCGAAAGGGATTACATCCAGTTGTATGACCAGCGTCTTGTGAGCAACATTAAAAAATCACTTCCGGGTCACGAAAATTAGGATTTTTT